>CAJVPQ010003961.1:0-10160 GCA_910591825.1 Funneliformis caledonium | reverse complement strand
TTATACTGATTTTCCATAAAAGTTATACGTTATAAAACTTAATATTTTTATGAAATTTTTATATCAAATTTTTTATTTGGCATGCTTAGTAATTTTTCACATTTGCCCTTGAATTCAGACCCCTTATCTAATAGAAATACTTTTGGCCAAATAAGAGGGTTTTTGAGATCATTGTAAATTTTTTCTAAGCATTTAGCAATTGTAGTTGAAGTTAAAATACCTTGTATATTCTTAATGCTCTTAGCAGGACCCTTAAGAGTTACACCAATAGGAATAGTTGCTTTATATCTTGAAGCTATATCAATTATATTTAGGTAAAAAAGATAAATTGTCCATTTGAATTTAACATGTCGTGTATAGAGAACATCTACTTGGTGAATTTTATTAGGCATAGTAATAGTATTAAAACTTACTTGTGAGATAAATTTAGGATGAGATTTATGTAATAGATGCAATATTTATCTTTTGAGCCAATCATACACTTCATTTATAGTAAAATCATATCCAGCTTTTTGAGAGGCTTTATGTAATTTTTTTGCATTTTGCTGATAGCTAATAGACTGATAATAAATTTTGCATAAAGCTGAAGACACATCCACATTTTGAACTTCATCAGAATCTATTAGAATAATAAGAATCAATAGAAGCTGAGCAGGCATATCTCAATTTACTAGACAGTAATTTAGAATTGTGAATAAATTTGACTAATAAGGAAACTATTACCATAAAAAATAAGAAAAAGATTCGCAAACTCATAAACGATCTAGAGCAATGTGAACTATATATCAAATATCTTGAAAAAAATTTTATTTCACAAGAGGATGAGTTAGATAGATTAAAAGCAGAATACTGCTCTATCCTATATAATCTTAAAAAATGTCAGGATCATTTAGAGCTGAAATATGAGGCATTAATCACTCAAGATAATTGAATCATTCTATTAGAAGATACAGTAGAAAGGCTCAAAAGTCAAATTCTCAAGATATCACTTTTTCAAAATAACAGTAATAAACCTTCTAAAGAAGAATATCAAGAAAATATGACACTATTAGATATCTTAAAAAATATTGGTATAGCTTTAGATCAGATTGAAGGATATATCAATAGTGATATATTATTTGACCTAAAAAATACACTGAACAGAATACGAATCTCAATGATAACTATTTAAGGACATAATTAAAGGTATGCTAAGGATAATGCTAACTTACAAGGTTTGCTTAATGTATCTCATGAGTAGATCAATAAGATTATGAATGATATAACAAATTTTAAAAATGATTGTCTTCGAAGGGTACAGATGATGAAGTAAGCATAGAGAAATGAAAGACAAGCTCAACAACAAAAAGATGATGAAATTATAAATCTTAAAGATACGGTATGTGAAAATGTTTATGAAAAATGTTAGTAAAAAGAAGATACATTGCATGTACTCAACAGGCTCAAAATTTAAAAAGATATTATCGTCAAAGCAGAAATTATATAGGATTATTAAAAAATAATCGAAACTGACTATATAATTGATATCAAAAATGGAAGACTAAAGAATTAAATTTAAGGCAAATTATTTTGAATTTACAAAATAATCCTTTAGAAAATATGACTACTATTCAAGATGTTATGCATACTATTTTCTCAACACTCGTACAGTTACCTGATTATGATAGATAAGAACCTTCAGATGTGTACTACTAAAAGCTTAGAAATATAAATGAAATAGCACGTCCATTAGCTATCATTAGGTTTAATATGTAAGTAAGAAACAATGTTATGAGAAATAAGATAACTGAAAGGTTTGCACCTATTCCTGCTAATAATCCTTATGCTGAAGGTAATCCACCTATTAATACTGAACCTCTTTTCCTAATCTAATTGCGTAAAAGATATAGAAAAGTTATAGTAGGGACTAACTAAAGTGCTATATTTATTCTTGTTAATGAAAAATTCTTTGAAACAAATACTTCAGATAGTTATGAAAAATGAATAAAATCACTAGTACAAGCAATGCAAGATGCTGATACTATACTTTATATATTTAATCATTTGCTTTTTGATTTAGAAATGAGAGTTAGAATTGCTAATTCTACAACAGTCAATGCATTTTTTACTGAGTTGCGTAATAAATGGCATAAAAGTGCAGGCAAAAGAATACAAGCTTCCGCATCAGTTCCAGTTAGCTTTACTACTCAATCACAAAAAGATTCATTAGATGAAAGGTTTAAAGCAATTTCTTTTATGAAATGGCTTGCAGGAGATTTGCAATATATTGGATTATCAGCAGATGTTGATACTCTAGATCATTTTATTTATGATGATCTTGGTAAAAGGCTAAAGCGTAAAATGACTCATATTAGAAAAAGCCCCTTTTTAGAATCACACGTTAGGAATATAAATGCTACACAAAAAGTTAAAAGAGTAATACAAAAGTACAGCTAGACAAATTGTTACCCAGCAAGTTGTTCGTCATTGCTTAGCCTGTGGAAATGTCAATCATATAAAAGTTAATTGACTTAGAGTTAAGCGAATTATCACCCAACAAGTTATTTATCATTGCTCAGCCTGTTGAAATGCTGGTTATATAAAACTTAATTGTTCTAAAGCTAATATACCTGAAGTCAAGTGGACAAAAAAGATTAATTATATATATCAAGATGAGATAAAAGATCCTGAAAACTCTGAAGAAGAATACATAGTGAAAGAAAAAGAGGATTACGAAGAAAAGAAAATCGAAAATGATAATATTAAATATGTTGAAGAAGAAGATAATAGTGAATTTTCTTAAAACTGTTATGCTGTAAAAAAAAGTAGCATGTGGTGGAGTATCTATGAAAACAGTAACCAAAAAGTCCCCTATTTTCAAATCTCGTATTGAAAATATCAAAGTATCGAGCAATATAATTAGCTGTAACCAAAGGGTTCTTCAAATCAGGTACTTTGTATGGCTACAGATCAAATGTATCAAATAGCCTTAAAATTTATAATATCATCAGTAGTCCTTTATTGTCCTAAAGAAATTCTTATAGAAATTTTGAAATTTATTAATACAATATACCTAAAATTAGAAGACCATTGCTTGAATACTGTTATGCCAGATGAAATAGTTAAAAAAAAAGAATTAGCATAGAAGAATGTTACAAAAAAAGTACAAGAGGTCTTGCTTACATTATTACAGACAGTAAATACTGAGCAGAAACCTTTTTTACAAATTCCATCTCCTTCTCAGACTGTTCAGAAAGAGCAGGTCCTTAAGGGACTGTATCAAGCTGAAAGAATGACAAATAATATTATAAAAATAGAAATATTGCCAGATAATAACATTCAAGAAGTGGGCATACTTTAAATTATGCTATTAAGGCATATACGCAATGCTATTCAGTTGAAAATTAAATAGCTAAATATATTGGTCCAAGCTTTTAGAAATAAATTTTTTACAAATAAAGAATGCTGACGATATTGTGACTATTTATTATAAAATAGAAGGTTTGGTAATACCATATACAATAATTGATACAGGTTCAGATTTTTTCATATTTCAGATAATATTGCTGAACTTATCGAAAAGCTTTTAGGTATTAAAATTAATAGGAAAAAATTCATAGACTTAATGGAGCTGCAAGTCAATCATTATCAATTGGCACTATACACAATATTCCCATAACAATTGGTTCTAAAGAAAATACAGCTACTATCATAGATGAAGTTTCTATTATGCCTGCAGAAAAGGATCAGAATAGAAATGCTAAATCTTTAATAATTCTCAGTACTCAATAGTAATATTGTACTGAATGAGAACCTTTAATAAAAGGAGAATTTAAGGTTACATGTAACAGAAAAACTATCACCATCCCCTATCAATTCACAAATCCCAGCATAATATCTTCACTGTAGGAAAGAAGCCGTTAAAAGAAAATCAAAAATTATCATGCGAAGTGCCTCTTAACTCTCAGGTTTCTGTTATTTCTTCTAGCCCTGAGAAGGACTTAAAAAAAAGTGCAAAGAGCTTGAAAAGCGCCTCATAAAGACTGAAGAAATGCTTTATTTAGCCTTAAATACTGATAAATTTCTTGCTGATACATGTGAATCTTTATATAAGGGTGGTATTAGCTATTAAACCCTTAAGTTTTTCACCGTAATTAACTAGATTTTTAAGAAGAGATTCCACTCTGACTTCTCAAAATGTATTAGACAAATTGTCAGAGGAAGAGACTACATCATTTTTGTTATTTTTTTCTATCATACTGGTTGCTTCAGTAACTGACTTCTTATCTATTTTAACCTTCTTTTTTCAACCATTCTTTTTTGAAATCTCTGTAGTCAGAAGGGATATAAATGATACTTCTAATACTGTTTTAAGAGTCTGTTTTGTCTTATCCAAAGCAAGCTGATTGGAGGAAGATAAAATAAGTTCTTATTGGAGATGCTTACTATTATTCCATATTTCGTAAACAAGCTGAGTACTAATATGGAATTTTTCAACCATTTTTTTTAATGCATTAGGTATCCTGCCTTTAGATTTTCTAATTTTCTTAATATCAGCTTTGGTTAACAGGGCTGTATTAGATCAATAAAATTTTTATAGAGATAGGCGGTCATTATTTTAGTTAGAATATATATGTAAAAAAACTATCAATAATTTTTTCTATACCTTTTAATATATATCAAATATTCCTAGCAATTCAATATATATTAGTGTCTTTCAAAACGAATTAGTGCCTTTTAATATGAATCAGTACTTTTCAATACATATTGGTATTCTTTAATGTATATCAATATTCTCTTTCAGTAGGTATCAATAAATATGAATGTCTGCCAGTGCTTTTCAATACATATTAGTGATCTTTTTTTCAATAAGTATCAATAAACAATAGATTCACTAAAAATAATCATAAGGCCCTGGCTGATTTTTTTTTTTGCCTGAAGTAAAAAAAATACTAATAAAATATCTCAGATCCGTATTTTAAAAGATCTGAATAATGGTAATAAACTTAGAGATACTTTAGCTAATTATTATCCTTCCAGTCGAACAAATTTTGAAGAACAACTTTCTTGAACAAAAAAAGACCGTGAAGTTGCTATATATTAGGAAATCCAGTTTGCAGATAACTATGATGTCTTAAATAGTGAATATAAACGCATGCAGAATGACTTAAATAGATCTAGAAAAGAAAATGAGAAACTTTTCAATCAGATGCATCAACTTGAAGAGGAAATAATATGCTTATAATCAAAAATAAATGATCCTAATTTTATAGACGAGATAAGACAATTGAATTCAGAGATAAATGACCTTAAGCTTTAGATTACTTGCAAAGATAATTTTCTTGCAGATGTTGAAAGCAAATTCTCTATAAAATCAGAAAAGATGCAAGTCCTTCAATCCAAGATGAAGGAAGAGATATAGGCTCTCCAATCAAGAATAAAAGAATTAGAGCAGGATGTTTCTTTAGCACAGAATGAGTTATCAGAAATGGAGTCTCTCGAGCATAAATTCGAACTAGAAAAGATAGAACTATCTATAAAAAATACCAGCCTAAATTTGGCAAAAATGGACTTAAAAGATTCATTGAATGAAAAAAAAATAAATTGGAGCAAATAAAAGATAATTTAGTCACAGCATAAAAAGCATTAATAGAAAAAGATTTCCTCCTTCAAGAAGTTAATGATTGTTTAGCTGAGCAGATCTCAAAAACATCTAGTAAGTCTGAAGTGCTTGGAGGTGTTAGCGGACTGGAAAAAGATAACAGCATTACTAGTTCTAAAACAACCCCAAAATTATTTAATTTCTTCTTTTTTTAGCATGCAATCATTTTCGTAATAGTATCACTAATCATATATATCCTATGGTGCATGTTCTCTCATCTATTTTCTTTTAATTCACCTTACAATAAAGAAAAAAATATTTTGAATTATAAATTACCCTTAAATAGAAATCATAGTATGAATTCCTAATCTAATACACAGAAGAACCAAGAGACAGGACTACCCCTTATGAAACTTTACCTTATAGATATGGATGAGACCACAAAATATGAATTATCTGAGAAATCTACTAGAAATATTCACGTGAATTACATCACATCTGGCAGATCAGCTAAAAATATTAACTAATCACACTGATTACTTTTACTAGTCAACATTAATACAAGATCACGTTTTTTGTAATACAAATAATAAATTTTTTACTATTTCATTTATTCAAGAATAAAAATTCACGTGTTTTCTAAGACCGCATGGTCCTACAAATTTGTTAAGAAAATTTTATTAAAATAGTCTGTGAAAATACAAAAAAATCTAGTTATCTTGCTTAGGTAAAGAAACTGTAAAGCTTTTTTCTACATTCTGATTTGATCTTTTTAAAGGTGCATTATAGAGTATACTCATATTAACAATTAGAATATTTCGCAATATCAGTAATGATTCTATGAATTTTTCTACAATGAATAGATCTGACAGTTGAATTGGAATTTCTGATTCATAAAGATGATAATATCGATAAACCTCGCTCATATTTCTTATAAGGACACTTAAATATAATTTCTTTTTGGCTATTTGCATCCCAATAATCCTAAATTCATTTTTATCAGGTTTGCAACTTTTACGAGTCCAGTACATCCCATCATTAACTTTGCGTTATAGCTTCACTTGATCATCTTTTTCCTTTTGCGTTATACATAATAAATGTAAGCATTCAGTAAATAAAAGTTTATAATTTTTTCCATTATGTTTATTATAAACATAACATCTGGCTGCTTCCCAGTTCGTCTATTGCCTTTCTTATCTGCGCTGACACTACTTTGACATTCAAATTTGCTAATGAATGTGGTTTTTCCTAGAGAAAGATTCTTCAATATTGTCTGAATATCCAGTACTATCACATTGGTCACGTAAGTACCTTCATTCAGGGATTTCACAAAATTTATTCTAAATGCGAGATTATTTCAAGAATTACGTCTAATATAAATAAAAACATAAGCAGAAAGCAAAGAGCAGAAAATTGCTAAATATTCTGAAATATCATAAAAAAATACTTACAATGTATCCAAAATTCTCTCCATGATTATTGCAAGCTTGTTTTCTGTTTCTTTTCATATTCCATCATGTATAAGTTTCCTTGAAAGATCAATTTCATGATTTTCAATAAAATTAGCAATAAATTCATTACATTTTCTTTTCACTGTGAACGGAAGAGATAAAGACATCATTTGTCATACTGGTTTCATAAAAGTATGCTTAAATTAGCCTGGCAACTTCTTTACAACTTCTGACTCATCAGAAATTACTTGACTAGCTAGAGGGTCTATCCATGAAAATTTAGAAATATTCATATTATTTATACTATAGTATAGATGTTAGTTAATCAGCGTCGTTGTATTTTTCTTGAGTTTGCCTTTCAATTCATTTATATTTTTTTCAATCTCATCAGAGTTAAGAGGTCTTTTTTTATTTGTTCTAACTACTTCTATATCACGCAAACTGCAGACTCCTTCAAAAGCAATCTCAAACTAATATAATTAGATGATGTATTAATTTTAGTAATATAATAATCTCATCATTAAAAAATGCATGTGCTATTAGTACATATAAAGTTATCATCTTAGTGTAGCTATCACGCTAATGAAATCTTGTGTGATACTAAATAACTACATAATATCTTATGAATTAATCAACCCCTCCTCATGTATCGAGAAATATTCTTAAGACAGAGCTAATGGAATGATACAAGCAATAGTTTATACACCCTTCATGCAGTTCAAAAAATAGTTCCTTTAGATGCAAGCTAATAAAATGAATACACTATCATTTCAGATCTCGTTTGTGCGAGTAGATCACATAATATCATCATTTAGTGGAAAAGAAATATAAGTAAAGCTTTACAACTAACCTGAGGAAGTATTCAGAGAAGTTTTAATTGACGCGAAAGTTCTTCAGCATAAAGATTACTAGCAAACCCTATGGCTTGGTCTATAATACTTCTTAAATCATTTTGTAAAATCCAGGGATCTTCTTCTATTCCCTGATAAATGACTGAGATGGTAGTAATGTGTTCTTGCTTAGCAATTACTAAAAAATTGTAAATTTTCGAGTATAGTTCAGAAGACATAGTTTTGTATTATTAATATAGAATAAGTAACCTGAATATAAATTTTCTATACTACCCTTTTAAATGCTACCATTTCTCACATTCTCATTCTTTTCATGTTGAAGAAAAGAGATAGGAAAACTATGCAAGACACTTTATACTCATGTTAGAAAATAAGGGCATGTGGAATGTGCATTAAAGATCTCAACATTACATTATATATACTTTAGTGAGGATCAAAAATATATTAATTTATGTTGTACATGCCTATATGTATTAGTCTTAAGACACTTCACATAGCTGAATAATATATTATTTTATTAATATAATATTCAAGATCTTTCTCGAAAAATACTTTATTAAAATTATTATACGGTATATTGAAGGATCTAACCTTGTAAATCATATTTTTTATCTAGTAGGTGATATATTTCACAATTTTACTAAGCGATCATGCATGCAAATTATATAGTGCAAAAAATAAAAAAAGTTAAACGAACGTGATTTTTATCTCATCTTTCAATCTTAATACAGGCTGATTAAGATGGTTTATAGATAGTAGTAAGTTATTTTGTTTTACATATTGAGATGAGATAAATATTTCATTTGTATTACTTTTACTATTTGAAGATTGATAAGAAGTTAGTGAAATCATTTCTTGCCTGGCAGGTGAAATACAAGTTGGCTCAAAATTTGAAACACTTGGCATAGTATTTTTTGCTACAGTTGCTTTAGATTATGCATAATTTTTATAGCTAGCCATAAAATTCTCATCATGATCATAAGATACTGATGCCAACTTATCCTTTTCTGAGTGTGAGTTAGATTGAAAGAAAAGCTCTAGATGAAGGTGATTAATTTTAGCCTCTTTTTGTAATATGAATTGTTTATATTACCAGATATGAAATTCCCTTCTATTAATAGATTTGAGAATTTCTTCTCTTTTTGCATGTTCATTTAAAATAGTATTTTTAGAAATACATCTCTTCAAGTGGCTATTTCAATAGTAATTAGCTCTATTAAAACCATTTTCAGGTATGAAAACTAAGGAGTCACATACACTACAATATATGTAATTTGATGGAAAACCATAAACTTTATCATATTTATATAAATTACTATATATTGTAATATATCCATTCTTAGAAAGAATTCTTAGATTCTCTTCAAGTATTTTTCTAAATGGATCACGAATACAGAAGTACTACATTTCTGGTATTTTATGATTATATTGTTCACCTAAAAAATATAATACTTCTAATATTCTTCTATATTCTTCAAATTTACATTACTATAGCCTACAGAAACTAGCTTATATTGGGCTCTACTATCTAAATCTATAATAGTGTTTTAGTAGATTATAACAGATTATAACGATTTTAAAGTATTTTATCAATTTTAGCAATTTCACTATTTTTTATTGATTTATAGTGAGTTATAACAGTTTGTAACAACTATATTATAATAAAATATTGGATTCATTTTTATTTGATTAACTTTGGAATGGAAACAGATTTATAACTAATTTTTTTGATTTGGTTAAATTAGATCTGAGACAATATAAACAACATGATCATCATTGTATTACAGTACATCTGACTCCTTTTCAGCACCTCATTAGTCTCTGGCGCTTTTCTGTCACTTTCAGTTTGTAAATCTCTCGTGATTAACAGAGAGATTTAGCCAGATGTACTTCGCATGATATATTTATATAGAATGATTGGCTAATCAATAGTTTTAAACATATACGTTATAAAAATACTATCTGATATGTAGGATAATTTAGCTAAAAGTAATTAAGCATATGCAAATTAATTTTGCGGATCACTTATATTATTTATTTGATAAGCAGTCATACAGCATTTACAGATACACATGAATTAAAAAGGAGAAAAGTCTGATATGAGCAAACTTATTAGTTAATTTACAAAAATCATACTTTAACCGTTAAAGTACTTCACATACAGTAGCAATTATAAGTATCCGACCGCCCGAGATCGTTCAAAATTATTATATAACTACCCCTTAAATTTTCCAGAAATATAATGTAACACAATATATGATCACCTGTAAATTTATA
>CAJVPQ010003960.1:0-10161 GCA_910591825.1 Funneliformis caledonium | reverse complement strand
GGAGAGAAAAACGTTTTCATGTTTATTCTGAAGAAAATGCTTTCTATGGTAGTAAATCAAAAATTATTGATGGGAACACAATCTATCAGAAATGCGGTATAGCTATTTGTTTCTCGTGTGATCAATCCTGAATTTATTGCGCCACCCGATGTGATATTTTTTTTACCATATTTCAACATTCTGGCGAGCAACCAAATAGGCGCAAAGGGTAAGCACAACAATATAGAACTGAGAACCAAATCAGGCACAGAAGGCCAATACCCTCGACATACAACCAGGTATCTAAATACTTACGGAAGGTCAACAACCTCCAAAATAGAATTTGACATCCATTCAAGCGTAGGAGGTCAATACCAATCAGATATCTATAAGACAATAAAAAGACCACAAAGTAATGAAAACAAGCGGATAGCTACAAGGCAATAAAAAGGCCACAGAACACTAAAAAATAGTAACTAGGTAACATTATACTCGTAACTAGATAACATTATACTTGTAACTAGATAATATTATACTCATATCTAGATAATATTATAACGCAACTGGATAACACTCTTATAAGAGTGTTATCTAGTACTAATTATTATATATGTAATAAATAAACTTTTAATATAAATTTATATATATAATAACTATTTTTTACATTTTATAAAAGTTTAATTTGGCTTGTAAGTTAACTTTACAAGAAGCATTACATTTAATTCAGAATTAATTTAGTATTATTATATAGATTAAATTACTATTTATCACATAATATTATACATACTATATTTTATTTTTTATACTAAAAATATTATTTGTTATTTTCTTATATTTCATATTTTTTTAGATACCTAGGTAATTCTAATTTAGTTAGTAATAACTAAAACTTCTATTATAGGTTACACTATAATAGCTATAGATTCAAGTCTTAACTGAAGCATAAAATTAGATAATTTTTATAAAAATTTTATATGTAACTAATTATATAAGTATATATATTAATATACTGGTTAATTAATTTATTAATCAATATTGATTATACCTAAATACTAAATTTTACAGATAAGTAAATACAAATAAAGCTAAAAACTGACAAAAACTTAGCCTTCATTAATAGATCTATAATAGATACTGTCTTATGTTTTCAAATTCAGAGGCTTTTATACAAGTAAGAAAGTGATTATCCAGTAATTAGTAAATTAAGTAATACCTTCAAAATATATTCAAAGTAATTATGGTTGATAATAGATTAAATTACATTGCTGCAATAACTATTCAATTGAATTATTACTTAGAGTAGAGGTTGAGTTCAATTTCTAAATAAGTTTAATAATATAGGTATGACAGTCACCTATCTTTCTAAGTTTTATAATAAATAATTATATTCTAAGCCTTTTTAATTATGTGTTAATATTCTGATATTAGACAAAGGTTATAATGATTCTAATTAATGTTAGATACTTTTAATTGATTATATTTTCTATTTTTACTGTGATTAAAAGTGATTCTTCCTATTCAAATTTGATAGTGGTTTTGAGATCTAGTGACCTAAAAGTTATGCTTTTAAGAAATCATTCTTAGTAACAATCTTTAGATTAATATTATCAATAAAATTATGGTTAAATCATAAATTCTACCAAGATCTTTTCAGTTGATTAGGTTAAGTAATAAAGATTTATATATAGATCTGCTATTCTTAAAGTCAGCTAGAATTATTAGATACTATATAAACAAAAAATTATATTTAGATACGTAAATATAATTAGAACTTACCTATAATAATTATATGAAAAATAAAAATATAGTTTAAAATATATTTATTAATTTATTAAAAGAATTTTAAGTTTATTAAGAAGTTTTTAATAATTCAATTTTAAAATTAAGTTTTATATAATAAATTCTTTAAAATTTATATATATAAACTAATTGAATCATTTTATTAATAAATTATAATAATTATAATAATTAAAGTTATTTTTTATAATAAAATTTTATAATATTCTATTAAATTAATATTGTTAAATATAATATATTGTATATATTATAACTTATTATATAAAGAATGCAAAATTAAATTATATATTTAATATAATCATTAAATAAAATCAGACGTTATTTCTTAAATCGTAAGTATAAATTGATTATAAAATATTATAGAAAAATTATAATAATATAATTAAAGATGGTCATCGCAATTAAAAAAAATGGCGCAATTGAGTTGCAACTTATAGCACAATTAAATTTTCTTATGGCGCAATTAAGTTGCAACTCAATTGAAATTTGAAAATAATTATGGGAATCATCTTTAAATATAATATTTAGTAATTATAAAAAGATAAAATAAAGTTTATTAGATTTATCATAGCAGGTCTTCTCAAATAACTTTTTTCTCTTTCACTTTTTCTCTTTCTCTTTTTTTTTCAAGATGTATCTAATGATAATATTTTTAAATTTTAAAATTAATAATTATTAATATATATTAATTTTTTAATTTTTTAAAATAACTTATTATCTAATAATTATAAAAAAATAATATTTTAATTTGTTAGATTATCTCATTAAGATCTATTAAATGATTATATATTTGTATTTCTAAAATTAATAGGTAACAAAATATATAAGTTTAAAATTTAATTTTTTTTCATAATAATTTATCATATATTTATCTACTAATTAATTATATTTTTTTGAATTTTTACTTAGAAAATATCTTATAAAAATATTAATTTTTAAATAAATTATTTTATAAATATTTAAAATTATTATAAATAATTTTAATTATTAATAAAATTGCAGGTAAATTTGCTTGCAAAACTTGAAGTGATAAAAGATAAAATTTCATAATTTATAGATTTTAAACTCTATTTTTATAGATAATATAATTTAAATTTTAAATAATATTAATAAAATTGATATTGATATTTATCTTAATATAATTATTTTTGATTTTAATTTAATAAAAGTAAACTATATAAATTATATTAAAAGTCATTACTATTAATATATAGGGCCTTTGCAATAGAAAGGGAGGAAACTTCAAAAAAATTAAAATTTTAGTTTATAAGCCAAAAATGTTTCAAATACTATAATTTGTTCAGATTTATTATTAACTCATTTTTTATTTTTTTTTGAGTTTCCTCCCTTTCTATTGCAAAGACCCCATATTAATAAATAGTAATTATTTGAAATATATAGTTATTTTTTTAATAAAGTAATTTTTTGAATTAACTTAATATTTTAGAATCTAGATATCTATCAGTTATCTATAACAAATCATTTATCAAAAAATAAATTTTAAATAAGATATTAGATTTATTTTTAAACTAAAATATAATTATTAATTGAAATAACTTAAATACATATTTAATATAATTTTTATCTCTTAATTATAATACAAATTCTATTTAATATTACTTTTTTCAAATAAATATAACATTTTTTTTGCTAAATAAAAATTTTATTAAATACAAATTATGCTTTTTTAAATTAATATTTAAATATTACTATAATCAAAAAATTAATAAATAGATTTAATAATAATTTTACTAATATAATTCATTTAAAACTAAACTATAATATTTTAAATAATAATCTAAAAAATTCTCTTCTAATATTAATAATAAAAATAACTATAAGTTTATTTTTTACTTTATGACAATTTTTAATTTTAATCTTTTGGTTATTATAATTAAAAAATATTATATACAATTAAAATGATTTATCTAAACTAAAGATGGTCACCGCAATTAAAAAAAATGACAAAATTGAGTTACAACTTATGTAACGTAATTAAATTTTCTTATAATATAATTAAGTTGTAACTTAATTAAAACTTAAAAATAATTATGGGAATCATCTTTAATCTAAACTTATTTCAATTTAAATAAAATGTTTAAATTTTTAGTTTAATTATTTTTTACTAAGCTTTTGATATAGTTTACTATTTTTACTTTTTTTGAGTTTTACATATAATTTCATTAAATTACTTTTATTATTTAATAATTTGCAAAAATTTAAATTTTATCTAATACATAATTTTCTTAAAATTTAATTTTAACATTTAATAAACCTTTTAATAAATATTATATATTAGTATCAATTTTAAAATAAAAGAAAATTCTATTCTATTACAAATAATTTTACCTTAAAAAAAAAATTAGCTTAATTCTTATTATATAAAAAAATCCTTTATTTTAATAAATTAACTTTATAGAAAATTTTTAGCTAAAATATATAATCTTTTTTAAAATTAATATTGTTAATCCTAAAAGACTAGGAAAAATCTTCTAATAAATTTATATATATATCATATATTTTATGTTTTATACATTTTTTTTTTATTGTTAAATATTTATTATAAATAATAAATACTTTTATTATTATTATTTATAAATAAAAGGTTTGATTTATTATGAAAATAATATTTTATAATAAAAATTTTAAAGTTAATTTAATTGTTTTTTTTTTTATTTGCTTATACTTTTTTTTATTTTATACTATTCTTTTCTTTTCAGATATTTTTTCTGAATTATAGTTTTATTTTATAAAAATTCTTTTGATATCATCAGTAAATTTTGATTGTAAAGTATATATAATTAATAAAAATGAACTTTTAAGATATTTAAATTTTTTACTAATTTATATTTAATGTTTAATGCTAAAAAAAATAAAATAAAGATTATTTTAACTATTTTCAGAAACCATTTTGAAGAGCTGAAATTAATTAATTTCAGTTTCATATATGGAGTAATAAATGAAATTTTAACAGTAGCCAAAGGATAATTAATATAGCCAAATTGAATCATTAACTAGTAACTTTTAATTTGATATGGTATCATATATCATGCATAGCATGAAAATTATGAGATGGTATACTAATCTTTTAAAGGACATACAAACTTTTATTACCAAGTATCGAATCTCGAGAATAGTTTAGCAAAATGTCTAAACCTTAAGTTTCGCAAGTTTATTCAGAACCCGATCATCTGATGAAACATATAAATCAATTCGATGCAAATAAATTTGGAAAATTAACATAAAATTATAGATAATTTATTTATATTACATAAAAAGAACAATAATAATTTATAATGTCCACATGAAAATATTTCCATGACAGCCGAAATCTATCATATAATACTTAGAGGAATATATAAAAATAAAATTTTTCAATAAATAAATAAAATATATCGTTAGTAAGATTAAAATGAAAGTATCGAATCTTTCTTTATCTTGTCCCTTTGATTTTCAGCATCAGCAAATGCATACTATCAAAATTAAAGGATAAATTTTTATTTAGAATAACCATTTGAATTTTTCTATATAAAAAAAAAAAAAAAAATTGAAATACCTTAGCATATTGATCAATATCAAATTCAAACGGCTTCATTCCAAAATTTATTTCAATACATTCGTTGGGGCTTATTAAACCAACAGTTGGATACAAATCACCATCAAATATATATGTTGATGCGATCCCTATAATTTAATGAGACAAAAACAAAAATTAAATGAACAAAGTAAAGAAAAGGTCTTTAAAATGAAAATCTTTGCGGAATATTACCTAGATGAATTCCATTCTTTGTAAAAAATACGGTTCCATCCAAGTAATTAATACCACATCCGGCCGTGTCCCCTGTCGAATATAAGGCACCATAATCTCTACCAATTGGACTTTGAAAGAAGATCAAACTTAAATTTTCAACGTGGAAGTATTAGAGAATATCTTATTTTTTTTTTAAAAAAAAATATAAACTTTCTTTAGCTTACATAAACACGATTAATTACCCATCATCACCATGGTATCCAATTGAATCTCTTTCCCATCCTGGCATTCTATTGAGAGGACAACTTTTCTTTCCAACTCCCAATCCAATATTACTATTAAGAAATGTATCTTAAATTTTGAAAGAGAATTTAATAATAAAGAGTTTAACATACCCCCTTTCTCCCATATCAATAACCTCCATTTCAAAATAATATATTCCGGTTTCAAAAGGAATTGGACAATTAGCTCTTACAGCACCGGTATCCCAAATATTTCGTCCAAGCCCTGTATATAAAAGTCTAAAACCATCTTGAATCTTCAAGTTGGTTGAACATTCGTTGGGATTCCAGCGTGAAGGCAAATGTATAGGACTAAAAGAAGTTTTATTATGTTTGTCTATCCAAGTATCTCGTAAATAATTTGGAATAAATGGTTGATGATTATTTATCTTAGTGATTTGGGTCATGGTTATCGTTAGTGTGGTTTGAAATTGAATATTATATTACATATTATATTTAAAAATCACCTGAGACACAATCATTGACGATCTAACTTTTTTAAAACGACGTAACACAACAATATATATATATATATATTTTTAATAAATAATCTTTTGAAATATTTGTTAAGATTTTACTCTTTCAACTGTATTGTCAACATACCATTGTTACGAAAAGAAATCCTCGCTAAACGCCATATCACCATTCCATTAAGAAAAGATTTTGAGAACAATTCATCACGTGTTGATGTATATATTATTCCAATAATAATTTTTTAAAAATAATACAATAAGTATCCTAATATCCATTCTCTTTGGTCCTAAGAATGTTGCAAATTTGATTTCTAAAATATTTTAAATTCGTAGTATAATCAAATTTCCATGTCAAAGAGAGATATATATACACATGAAGTAAAGCATAAAAGTGATTTAATTTGATATAATTTAATCTTGTATCCATTACACCTTGTTCTGGTCTGTTCATCATTTGGTGGAACCGTTTTAAATATTGTTCAAATTTTCATATTATGTATACTTATTTTTAGAAATCTAAAAACTAATTTTTAAATTTGGACAAGTGATGATTAATTATGAACAATTCAATGTTCTTAAATGTTCACAATGGTGTACATTTTAGGAAATTTTAAAATTTTAAAAACAACATGACTCCCCTTTATATAATGCCTCTGGAAGACGCATTTTTTTTTTTAATATAAATATTTTTTGAATTGCACAATTCAATAATGAAATTAAAACACGATAAAATCGAATGCGTACTACGTATAATATTTATCGTAGTGACCTTAGTTGTATTAATTTACGTAATTTTACAAAAGATATTTATTATAACGGGAATTAAAGTGAGCGAACCATTAATATCAATGAATATACTAGATTTATCAACCGAGGGAATTCCAGTTTTAGATGCTTTCGTGTGTGCTTCAGCAATTTCTGGTATATCAATACAAAAATTAAAATTTGGTAAATTAAATGATAATGGTACAAGAGAAAATGATCATTTTGAATTGTTATCATCAAGTTATATTAAAAAAACCACAACAAATTCTCTAATGGCGGGAGATTGGACAAAAGGAGAAGTTTGGCCTTGCTTTACTTTCGAACCATCAAAATCTGATTATTTAAGGTTTCGTGCGGGAACATTTGATCAAATAATTATCCTGGTAGAAACTCAAAGTTCTTTAACAGTATTTGATAATCTCGAGTTGTTATTTGGATTGTTTAATGAAGAAAGAAACATATCTGTTGTTGCACCTTTCGTATCTCCATTACCCACAATAAACACTTTTACTTTTAGTCATTTTGAAATGGTTGATATTTATAATGAAAAACATAACTATTTCACTATAAATAAACAAACCGCTAATAGAGTCATAGGTGGTTTCAACGTTACAAATCTCATGGCTAGATTTTTATATTCTCCCGACTCATATTTTGTAAGTTATGCGAATTTTCATTTTTTTTTTTTTGCGATATTTTTTTTATTTTATTAATTAATATTCCTCCCTTGAAATAGGTGTTAAATTATACTGGAAAAAAACCTTTTTCAATATTCGAAATTATAGGTGCTGCAGGTGGTCTTATCACTTATGCATTAGGTACCTATTGGGTATTGTTTGGTAGAGGAACGTATAGATCGTGGGGAATAATTCAAAGATATCTCTTGAGAAATTCTCCAGATTTAAATCAACCGAAAGGAGAAATGGATTCTTCTCCGTTATCCTTAATAGAAAGTCAATCTATTAATGCAAGTTCAAGCATAACACCAACAAGCGCTGCTTCAACTTTTTATTTTGGTATAAAGGGTGAATCAAACTATATTAATTCTCCTCCTATTAACAGTCCTATTTCTAATTATGATAAAGAACTTTTAAAAAAAATCGATTCCTTAATTAATGATAAACTCTGGTTAATTGAACAAACTTTAAGTCGTCACTATCTATCGGGTTTTAGATTACGAAGTTATGACACAACAAATGCTTTCTTGGATGGTCACGTCAAAGTAAATATGAAGAATGATAAAAATAATGTAAACGAGGAATTAATTCATATTTCAACAGAAATTAATGAAATCGAAGTAATTTCTGACACTAATATTACTATTGGACCAGTTCCTCCAGCAAAATATAAAAAATAATTTATTATTTATATTAATTATATTTATTTGTTTATATAAAAAATTGTTATATATTAAAATATATATTGAATTGGAAAAATATAGTTTTAATATAATTATAAAATTAAAAAAAAAATAAAAATAAAAAAATAAATTAATTATTTTTAAAAGTATTTTCTACATATTTGCAGTATATGATCAGCAACAAAATTTTATATTGTCACGCAGCTTATATTTTTATATAAGAATGGCTGGTTTGGAATTGTAAATATAAACTTATATACCGTTCATATGAAACTATAAATCTAATACTGAAGAATGGAGTCCGAGGTTGTTGGATTGGCCATCAAAAAGTCCGGACCTCAATCCAATTGAAAATATATAGGCAATTTTAAGAGGAGTGTAGAGAAAAAGGTTAGTATATTGTTGGTAAAAAAAAATCAATCACTATTATAGATGTTTTTCTTGATATAATTCAAAAAATAGTAGGAGGAAATTGAACCCGAAATATTTATTAATTAAGCTTAAACAACTTTTTTTCTATAATAATAAAGTATATATATTTTAATTTTTATGCAATTTCTATTTATTTTCAGAGTATAATAAATTAAGATGTGATTCCGAAAACTTTCTCGCGCACTGTATATAAAGGATAAAAAATTTAATTAAAATTTTTTTATATCATTTATACAGATTATATAGAAATTAATTTTTGTTAAGGATTTTCAATACAGTCAATTCTCTATAAATGCATTCCCTTGGAATTGAAAAAAAAGTGTGCTTATGCATTTATAGAAAAATATAGATTTTACATTATAAAGTATAAAAATTATTTATTAAACTAAAAATATTATTCTTTATTATACATACATATAATATGTGATTCTTGTAATTTAATTTCTCTAAAAAGATCCTATTAAATAAAAGTACAATAATATATATATTGTAATAAACATCTTTTTTTAAAAAATACTAAAGTTTTGCAAAAAGAAAACAAAATTTAATCTATTTAATTAAATAAGAAGCATTATAAAAATAATTTTATCATGAAGATCATAGCAAAAATAATACAAGATATTTCTTTATAAAAAGAATTTGCAATAATTTTTTTAGATTACCTATTTCTAAAGGTTTAAACTGGCTGATAATTCTTTAACCGGTTAATAACCGGTTAAAATATTTGTTAACTGGCTAATTAACCAGTTAAAATTAACTTTGGCTAGTACTATAAATTTGGTCAGAGTTAAACAATAATTTGCAATTATAAAATTTTAATTCTGACCAGAAAATAAATTTTGACTAAATTTAAATTTATCTATTTTAATCGGTTAAAAAAAATCTTTAACCGTTAATATGTTAACCATTTTAACTGATTAATTAACAATTAAAAATTAATCAGTTCCAATATCTACCTATTTCTTTTTATATACTTTAATAAACATTTTTTTAATTTTTTAAATAAATATTTGTAAGTTTATGTAATTTTTTAGTATTATAAATCATTATTTTATAAATATAAGGTTATTTTATTAAAAAAGATAACTAGAAAATTTTTGAAAAAAATGATAATATAAAAATTATAATAAATGTAATATATAAAAGTGATACAAATTAGATTTAGTTCAATTAAAGATTTATCTAAACAAAAATGATAACTAAAATTATGCAAAATCACATAAATATATTTAAGAATTTCTAATAATGATAAATCAGAAAAATTTATTATATAATATAAATAGTAAAAATACATTACTTGACCAAGTAGTAGACATTCAATTT
>CAJVPQ010003959.1:0-10162 GCA_910591825.1 Funneliformis caledonium | reverse complement strand
AACATGTTAAATATATTTGACATTATCGACATTTGTACTTCATTACACATTTGTAGATCTATGATCGTCAAGATCATTATCCGGTTATAATATTTTCTTTTAATTTGTTTATTTATCAATAAACCTTTTTTTTTAATTACTTAAAACTTTTTTATGATACTTTGTATTAGTAACATAATTAACATTTATTTAATATATAAAAATAGTATATTAAATATATTTGACAGTACATAGCAGATAAATTATACATTTATCATAGATTTGAATATATTTTTAATATATAAAAGAATCTTAATCAACTTATAAACTATAGATTTTATTATGTGAATAAATTTAAAAGAATCAACCTTCTGATATTATGTCTAATAATTGCAATTTAAAAAGATTGCATATTAATACTATTACTTATTACAATTATTATATCAAAAATAATAATTAATGAACTATACTTAAATAAATATATAACTCTATAATTTAATATCTAAGTATAACCTGTAGTATAATGTAAATATATTTAAAATACTTCTAACTTAGTAAAAATCTTATTTTACCTTATAAATTTTCAAACTAATATTATAAATAGTAATTAAAAAAGTAATATTTTAGTGATTTATACAATATATTTTGATATTTACTATAACTATAATAATACTCTAATATAAATAATAAAATAATTACTATTTTAAAAGTTTGTAATCATTTTAGCTATTAATAGATTTTTGTGAAAAATTTTATTTTTATTATATTCAACAATTATATGTCTAATTATTACCTCTTCAATATCAATAACTATAATAATCATTTTGTATAGTATTAAATTATAATGTTACTTTGGCATTATTAAATATTTAAAAAATATTAATAAATATAAATAAACATTTTTTTTTATTATTAGTTAAAAGGTTTTGAACTTATTCAATTCATAAAAAAAAGAAAAGCTAGTTAATTAAAAATCTTAAAGTTTAGAACTATTTTTATTTATATATAATTTATATAATCACATAACTTTATTATTAAATTTTATATCTCTTAAACTGTAGAGTAGGCAAATTTGTCTGCAAACATAAAAAAAAGTATTAATTTTTAATAAAAAATAAAATATTAATGTTAATAATATAATTATTATATAAAAAATATAGTTTAATATATATTTTATCAACTTTATTAAAAGTAAATGTTAATAAGATGATCAAAGGTCAATGATAAAATTTTTTAATTTATAATTTTTTTAAAAATTACAAATTTTTAGTTTATAAGTTACCTTAAATTATTTATTTTATAATTAAAAAATAAAATTTACTATAATATTATATATATTTATAAAAAAAATTTTTTAAAAATTTTAATTTTTCATAAAAGTAAATTAGAAGGAAATTTATAGTAAATAAGTAGGTAAATTTACCTGCGAACCTTTACAGTTTAAGAAATAATAGGAGAAATTCAAATAACAATCTTTATATATCAACTTTTTTTTGTATTGAATTATAAAATATATTAAAATTCTAAAAAAAATTTAATAAAAATAAATTTAATAAATTTATTTTATTTTATTATTTATAAGTAAAATTTATTATTAATTATTTTTATTTTAATGAAAATATCATTTTATATTTTTTAATGATACAAATTCTAAATAAGCATAAGTATAAATATTTTTTAATAAAAAAATCTGCAAATATAATATTTATATAAAGTTAAATTTATATGTATTTATATAAAAGGTTTAAATATTTAAAATTATTAATTTAATAAAAATTTTTTTTATATTTTTAAATATTGATTTTTAAAATTTAATTTTTATATTATAAAGATATTTTATAAGACATTTTATAGCTTTTCTAAAATTATAAGATTAAATTATTTTATTATGATTTATTTTTTAATTATTTTATTTAATAAATTTTTTTGATCATATTTGATAAAATTAAATTAATAATTTTTATTAAATATTAATTAAATATTTATTTATTTTAATATAATTATGTAATATAATTTTTTAAAAAAACTAAAATTGACTTTTTACAGTAATATATAATAATTAAGTATTTAAATAAAATAAATAATTTTTTTATACAATCAGCTTATTACCTTTTTTTTTGGTTAATTTACATAATAATTTATCTTATTTTTTAAACTTTATTTATATATTTTTATTTCTTTTAGATACTTTATATTTTTTCTAATCTGTTAAATTGCTTTAGTTTAATATTTAAAAAAAAACTTAATTTTTTTTTTTAAAAAAAATAAAATAAATAAAGTTTCTAGTTTATTAATTTCAAATATTAATACTTTTTCAAATTCTTATTAAATAAATAATAATAAATTTATATTAAATCATGATTGCTAAAAAATTAATTATTAATATATATTTTTGAGATAAAATTACAAAAGTTATATAACTTTTTTTATAATATTATTTGTTTTGATTTAAAATAATCTACTAAAAAGTTCTTTCTTATAATGAAAAATATAAATAATAAATAATTTTTTATTTTCTTTTAAATAGTTTTATATAAACAAAATACAGATATCAAATTTATCAACAAAATAATAAACTGTACATGTTTACAAGGATAAATTATCCTGAGTTATTCTTTATATTCTAAAGAAATTATTATGATTTGTAAGTTAATAACTTGAAAATTCAAACATTAAAATGTGTCATACTAACCCTTAGACTCCAATAAATGAGTTATAAATGAATCTCATCCAGCCTATTGATGTTTTAAAGAATGGTTATTAAAATATTTATTCAACCTTTTTAACTTTATTTTTTTATTATTATTATTTCTTTTTATACCTTAAATTGCTTTATTTGTACAACAAATTTGGTAATGATGCACAACATGAATTTTCTCGCCTTATTTATTTCTTGGTTTAACGTTAATGTGTTCTTATTAAAAATTTACAAAGATATTGGATACATTGTTTTGCAAAAATATAAATAAAATAAATACAATCAAAATTCCGAAAATGTATATCAAGCTTGATTGAAATTACCTTTGTAATGTTTGTAAGATGTAATTTATTGAGATATCACGCTCCCATACATACCATATAAATACATATCGATTGTATATTTTATTAATGTATTTATTAATAATATTCTATATTTTCTCCTCTTCCATTAATTTTTCTTGGAATGTTAATTTTAACATATCCAAGGTTAAAAATTTTAAATTCATTCCTTTCAACTCATTAAATTAAATTGCCGTGGTTTACCCACTTTCTTTTCTTTTTTAATACAACTGTGTAAAATATAAAGATGGGTAGAAGAAAATTGTTTGCTAGACCTGTCTTTTTAATAATGCTATTAATAATATTAGTATTTTTATTATCATTTGTCGTTGCTCAAAGCGAAGACAATAAAGTGACGCCTTCTAAATCAAAAGATGAACCAAAAAATGTTAAAGAACCTGGTAAAAATGCTAATGCCAAAACACCGAAACCAAAAGCCGAAAACGGTAAAGCTCCTACAAAAGGGAACAATGAAAAAAACGATGCTAAAAATGATGCTAAAAATAAAAATGAAAAGCCCAAGGATGAAAATGAAAAGCCCAAGGATGAAAAAGGGAAAGTACCTGATGATAGAGCAAAAGAGCCAAAGCAAGTTGATAAACCAAAGAATGATGATGATATGGAACAAGAATGTTATGAATGCTGGACTCGTAATAGGTCACTTTTATCAGCTTGTAATGGAATAACCGAGCAAGAATTTTTGGAATTTAATAAACAACAAACTTCAAGAAAAGTTGCAAGCTGTTTATGCGTATTTGCTGATAATATACAGAAAATTTTTGACAATGCTTGTAGTGCTGTCTGTCCTGATGAAAAGATTGAAGCTGATCTTTCTGACAAAGCCATACAATTTAAAAAATCTTTTAAATGTGATGGTAATGGTAATTCTATTTTGGGGAATTCTACCATGAATAAATTTGGTGCGAGCGGAACATATTCTTCAGATGTCTCAAAAAAAATTATCGTGAATAATTTGCATATAGCATCATCATTTGTGTTGGGAATTATTCTCGGTTTAAGTTAGCATATATATCTCATTGTTCACTTTTTTATAAGAAATTTTCTTTTCAATTTGTAAATCTTTGTACTTTTATTACTGTAATCTCTTTCTTTTGAATTTTTTTTTTTTACTTAACTATGGCAATTTAGTTTATTCCATCATCCATCATCTACAACTCCTGAATAACCCTTTTTTAAATTCAAAGAAATCTTTCACCAAAGCACCCGCAGTTTCTCTTTACAAATGTTCTCCAAACACAGTAAAGTCTTTAACATGATTAATTACGCTTCCCAATTGCGTCTATTTTGGTGGGACATCATTCCAATAAAGGACTGAATTGGACTTTTGATCTAAAATAAAATAATTAAAATCCCAAAAATGGTTTCATTCTATGAATTTAAAGCATGTGAAAGTTAAAAATATGGCAATTTGTCTTTTTTAATATATTATTTTTTTTAAAACGCCCCGAAGGTATGCGCAGCTCATTAATTATTAGATCGAAAAAAAAAAATTAATAAATTATTATACAAATTTTTTTATCGATCGACACTAGAAAAAAAATAATAATTTTTTTTTTTTTTATTACATACAATATCAACTACATTTTACTACTCTACTTTAATAACTCCTCCAACCTTTTTGTAATTTTTTTTTTTTTTTTTGACTATCAAAATGCTATTAGTATAGTGATGATAATATAAAAATAAACGTATATATATATATAAATCAAAAGAAAGGAGGGAAGTTTTTTTTTTTCTCAGATGATAAGGCATGAAAAAAAAGGGTGAATGAAACGGCCTATTTTAAAAAAGTTTTTAGTTGTACCTGCAAGATGCGACATATAAATAATATATATACACTGTATATAAAAATTTATTTTCTTCCAGAATCACCTCCAACCGTCGTGGAAGAAGGTCGAGAACGGAAAGAATTTGCAGATTGTTGAAATCTATTGGTTGCATCTTTGGTATCTTGACCTGCAACAACAGCCATAAAACTTAACATCAATCCTTTTAGCCACTTGAAATCTTTATTATCAGGATTTGGACCACCAGTTGAAGTTCCATTTCCATTTGAATTTCTTTTTGAACTTGTATCATTAGTTGAACCTCCATTAGGTGAGGATGAATTATTACCACCAACACCACCACCAAGGTGAACGTCACAATTGACATCGCCATTCCACGGTTGATCAAAATATTTTTGAAGGAAATCCTCCCAATCATCACCCATCATTGAAATTCTTTCTCGAACTCCATTTCTCAACCGTGCCCACGCACGTGAAGTATGAAATAGCCTCAAGGCATCATCATAAAACGTTAAAAGGTATGAAACGAAGAATATGAAACATACTGTCGTTAAACAGAAAGAATATACTACCATTAGGGATACGCATTTTACTGCTGAAGATTGAAGAACTCTTCTTGGTATATTCAATGGATGAAGAAGAAGTGCGGTGAATAACCCTTTCTCATCATTATCCTTTGAGGAATTATTACGGGTAGAAGGTGTTCCTGAAATATCATTTCTAGATAAATTTGTCCCATTTGGTGTTATATTACTTTGATGATATTGTGATGAATATAAATTTGATTGATGGATATTATTAAAGGAAGTTTGATTTCCTCCTGTTGGTGTCGTGGAAGGTCCCGAAGGATGATAATCATATTCATTATCGTCGTACCCATACGAAGACGGTGGTGGTGAGTTCGTACGAGGTGACATTTTATTCGTTATGTACTTCTTTTGCTATACCTTTTTTCGTTAAATTAACTTAAGTTGGTTTATTTTGTTTGTCAAATATTTTTTTTTGTTTCGTCAAAAAAGGGCAGAGAAAAAAATTTTTTTTCTTGAATTTTGTTTAAGCTAACGCTGATAGGGTTGTTCTTTTTTAAGAAAATTTTTTTCAACTGCAGACAACTTCTATTTATTGTGCAGGAAAAAAAAAGAATAAAAGATATTAGACCCAAAAAAAGAAAAAGTGAACTTCCACAAAAAAAAAAAAAATTTTTTTTCGGTTGAAACAGAGGGTATTGTCCCAAATAAAAAATTTGCTCCTCTAAAAAGTTTATTATTGTAGAACAAGAACAAAGAAATTTTTTTTTTTTTTTTTTTTTTTTTTTTGATAAAGAAAAAGAGACATATATATATACACTCGTTTATAAGTAAAATTTGGCGGTTAAAAAAATCTTTTTTATTATATTATACAATAAAAAAAAAGAAGACAATTAAAAAAAACACGGGCCTATTTGACTTTAGCATAGCATGATGTCTTATTGTTTTTTTTTTTTTTTCAGGCGTTTGTACTCCAGGGAATTTCCAAATATCAATAAAATCACAAGGATTCGGGGTGAACTTTTATGATTTGAATGATAATTGGATGATTTTAAATAAAATGGCTGGGAGTTTACTTGTGATTATTAAAAAAAAAAAAAAAACCATTAAATATAAAGTAAACAACCTAGTATATATTTTCGTAAGCGTTCATTGTGGAATGTTCATTCTTTTTCAACATTCGCATGGTTTTTGTTTTCTTACCTTGTAAAGAATCATGTTCAGTTAAATTTTATTATATAATGCATTGTTGATTTTTTAAAATTTAAACTATTTAAACTGTATATATACTGTATATCTGGTTTAAGACCGATTTTAAAGATAAGTAGTTTTGGTTATCCGATAATCTTAATATCATAGTTAATTAGTATCGAATTTATTTTTATATAAAATTATTAAAATTATTAGTTATTAAAGTATGTTAGAAACCAAAGAAAAATACTTTTTGATTTAGATTTAATTTTTTAATAAGTTTTATTCTAATGTTTCATATTAACAATAATATTTGTTTTTTAAAAAAAAATTGTAGTTAAATAATTATAATTTTTACTTTTTTTTAAAAAAAAATCAGATATTTAAATCTTTTATAAAAATGCAATTTTTACATTTAGAAATTAAATTTATATATTATATCAATATAAATTCATGTAAAATTTATATACATATAGAATAATATATATATATATATATATTTATTAATGTCGGAGGATACTAATGTCTTCCCTCAAGATAGAAGAAGTAAAGGGTGTGACATTATACGATAGATAACGGAGATATCGATATTATCTTTGGTATATTAAATCTAATCTTAAGATTATCGAGATCAACCAATAAAATTAAATCTTGATGTTGATGGGATCGCGGAAGAATTTAATATAACTTTTTTTTTAAAGCATTCATGAAAGAGAACAAACCATTTTTATCATGCATGTCATCCTTTCGATTAATTTTTTCGGGGAAGAGGTCTTGTACAGTAACTAAACTGTAATTATTTACCGATAATTTAAATTGAAGTTGGGAATTATTTTAGTATTCAATTTTTTCTTTTTTTTTTTATTTGATTTCGTGATTATGCATAAACACTCGAATATCATCACGTTAAATGGCTTCTAAGAAAGCCAAAGGCCACTCATAAAGTAACGAAGTTGTCATGAAATATTGTAGGATCATCGATAATGAACAACAAAAACTTACAGAAATATGTCGGATCAAAGAGAAGGTTGATTATATTTCTTGAACTCCTCTAGCTAGTTTAATTTAAAACAACTTTTATTATCATAAAATTTATTATCCTCGAAACAATGGCTTCTTCACATTTCATAAAAAAGAAAGGAACCTTTTGGAAGGTCCGAGATAAAGATAGCTGGGAATTTCGGGATCAATGAAAATGATGAAGTATATTTTTCCAAAAAGTCTCTGAATAGATCATTACAAAAAATTAATAATGGAATATCACAAAATCGTGATTGTCATATTGGACGCAAAGAGCTTGAAGCATTGATAGAAATTTTCACTAAAGCAATGGTAAGATAAATAATATAAAATATATTGTTTAGTACGCTTTTATATTTGTGTAATGGTTAATATTTGCTTTCTTGATCGCGAATATTTAGGAGGCTGATAAATTTCTTTGAGAAATGACAAGTCATTGCAAGGCGCAGATTCTACGTCAAGGAGCTCGGTCTAATTTAGCACGACGAGTCGGAGCGAAGTGCGATTTTATTTCAACTGATGAAACTCAAGAGGATCAGAAGACAGACAATGTTTTGAAATGATTCAAAAATTTATAATCACTTCACTTTTCTATCAAAATTATTAATTTTGAAATTTGATAAGCCAAAGAATACTTTTAAAAAATCATTTGAAGTAGTTTATTTAATTTTAATCCTTTACATTATACTTCTATATAATTTTTATATAATTAGAGGGTATGCTAAATAAAGTAAGATAAGTGATAATATTAAATGAGGAATTAATAGGACATGGAAGTGTCTTCAGTAATTTTGATAGGAGGAGTATAAAGATGATTACTGTTACCAGCATCACCAGGTTCCAAACCACTACCATCGGAACTAGTTTCACCATTATCTTCCATTATCTCTTGTCCTTCCCCTTCGTAATCATCATAATTATAACGTGATTGAGGATAAATATAATAATTATCCATCGTTGGCCAATACTTTGCTTGTTCTTGTTGTATATTGACCAATTTTTCCATGTAATTTATGTAAAGGTTATCAATCATGTCCTGAAAAGCTATACGACGTTGTTGCCAATACGTTGGTTGCTTATCTTCACTTTTTTCTTTGGAATCCTTTATGGTTGTTGGGGAGGAAGTTACATCTTTTACATCATAGCAGAATCCTATTATCATTTGTAGCGTCGATACGATTCCAATAATTATCAATAGCATATTCCATATGAAGAAACTAATATAAAGAGAAAAAGATTAAGTAACGGATTGACAAAAAAAAAAAAAAAAATAGAAATAAAGAAAAAATAACCCCCCAGAAAAGAAAGATATATATAATATTACATCATTATTAAATGCGCTGCAAACGCTACCCATTGATTTATAGTAATAATCGAAATGGTCAAAATTTTATATGATAAATGGAATAAATTTGCGATTATATTAATAATCCACATTTTTATTTTTTATTTTTTTTCGTAAAAAAAAGAAAGGATTTTTTTTTTTTTTTTTTTTTTTTTTTTCCTCAAAAGAAAAAAATATATATAAAAAAAAAAGGAAACCTATCAAAAAATGATGTTTATATAAAATGGTTCACACCCTGATTTACTGTAATATGTGAATGTTGTGACTTTCAAAGGAAAAGCACCTGTAAGTTCACGAGAACACTTATTCTTTGTATAACCGTTACATGTGATGTTTATTCTAAATAAAATTCTTAGTGGATGATGGAATGTTTATAATTTAAAATTAAAAAAAAAAATTGGTGAATGATAAAATGAAAGATAAACGTGCAGGTAGATTTGCGACCCGCAGATTAATCACACGTGACGCAGCAAAATATTTTTCGAGTTGCAAGTACTTATTAACGAGAGGTCTATCCACGTCGGAAAATGCCATAAAAAATAATAAATAAATAAAACACGGATTAAAGTTATCGTAAATCCATTTCTCTGATAGAAACGAGGAGTTATTATGTAAATAAATGGAAATCAGCAAATCATGCTTATATGGGAGTGAAAGATATGGTAATTGTGATCATCATAAATGAGATCCCATGCAATAGGTTTCAGCCGAATTCAATTGAAATCAAATGTTATTACTTGCATTTGAACTTCTTGAATTCAAAATTAGGTAAATATCTATATATATATATTTTTTTTTTTCGCCAAATTTGACCTCATTGCTGTGGTATTTTTGCAAAAGCAACCAACGGACAGTGAACTGAATTTGAATCAATCAAATGGTGTTCATTGCGAAATGCTCTACCTTTTTATATACAGAAAGATGTCTCGTCTACCGCCCTCTCGCATAAAAGTCGTTTAAGTTATATTTCTCCGATCAAGAAAGTAAAGAAATTTATGGCAAATGGCAAATAAATTGAAATTAACCAAATCTTTCTCTCCAGCACAAGATTTTGACATCCTCAGACCATATGGAGAAAAAAAGATCATCGAATTATATTCCAAAAAAACGGAACAAATACTACTCGCATAAAAAATTTTATAGGGTATAAATTTGTCACGTGACGAATTAGTATTCCATTTCATTTTTTCTTTTTATTCTACCTTCTCTTAAAAGATTAGCCTTGCATTTTTTTTCCTTTATTAAAATTTTAT
>CAJVPQ010003958.1:0-10163 GCA_910591825.1 Funneliformis caledonium | reverse complement strand
TGTGGTTGATGAGTTATAGCCGTTCAAAGGTAACCAATCACACTTGCGTTTCTTTTGTGGGCCACTGTATATTAATATACAGTTTTCTCACTTTCTTTAAGTTTTCAGATCATAAAATTAGTATTTGATATCATTACTTTTCAGACTGTTTCTTTTGCTTCAGTTCTAATATTCATACCTGTTTGAGATACTTCCTTAATGAATCTTGAAATAATTGCTTGCAGTTTTTCTCAAATATCTCTGGTTCTAGTGATTGAATAAGAATAATAGACTAAAACATAAAAAGTCTCTTATATTTTATATAGATAGTTCACATAGATTTTTACTAGACCACACTGATCCTGTCACCTATATAAGCTCAGCTTTTCTCCTAGTTTATGATAATATAAATATAGATTTTTCCATAACTCTTTCCCATTTTTGGTCTAATTTAACTAATGCTGAAATTTTTGCTTATTATTAGTTCTTATTATTTGCTCATATAATTTAAATTTAAATATTTATATAGATAGTTTAGTCCTTATTCACTCCTATAACAAAATCTAATGATAAAACACTTTTCTATACTCTTCACTAATGTTCAAACTCTCCTTTAATATTTATTGGTCTATTATTTTCAAAATCATTGAAGAAAGGAATATCTCACTCACCCTTACTAAAGTAAAAGCATATTTTGATAATCCATATAATAACAAAGTTGATTAATTAGCCAAATTTTCTTTACACTCACCTCCTATTTCAATTACATTCAATCACATTCCCTATTTTAGATACATTTTCCTTTTGAATAAATATCTATTTTCACTGCCTTCTGATCTTTAATCAAAAACTTTTTACAAACAAAGCACTTTATAGCCTACTATTTACTCAAAAAAAATAAAAAATACATCAATCTTGAAATAAATTACAAATTTACTTTTCAACTCCTCAAGCTGAGTTTCCTTCCACTACTTTGAAGAATCTCATGCATATTGTGGAAGAATCAATTTTTTGCTTGAACAACTTTCAACTATTAAATTTCTTAAAGCTACATAGCTTTCCCTTTATAATAGTTCTTGAAAATGCTATCATTATAATTCATCAAATGAATCCTTTAATTATATATGACTTTGTTCTGTAGCTAAACCTATTATTGATAACATTATTATGACCTCTTATTATATTTAAAAGATCAACTTTTCATATATACTTCTCATTCAGGTTTTCCACTAGAAGTTTCAGCTCTTTTGTTACTATCTCACTTTTATTGGATGATTAAAACAGATCCCTATAATATTACTTTTATTGATTTTATCAAAGGCATAGTTCCTTTCTCCTTTCCCAAAATACTTACCAACTCATCTTCCATTACCTTCACTATTCTCTCTTCCTTTTACAAATTCTTGTTTGATCAAACTTATGCTCTTATATGAAAATTTAGATGTGATCTTACTGTTACCAAAAAACAATCTCTTCACATTTCATAATTTAGTAAAAAGCACAGCCTGTTTGCTTCGTCTACACAATTTTTTAGAAATAGTTTTACTAATATATTATTTTCTTCAACATACCTTTAGCATGATCACATTTTTTTAATTAAAAATTCTTATATATATGGTCGTCATTAGCCTCTCTTATTAATGTAGTAATAACTAGTTATTATACGTTTAATTTTTATAGTTAGGTGGCAATGATAATTCTTTTAGTAATTATTACTAGAGCCTAACAGAATAACCGATTGGTCTAGTAAAATAGGATTTTAAAACTTTTTATTTTTATTAGGCAGTTTTTTTATTTTTCTACATCTGTATCTCCTTAAAGGATTTTCATGTAAAATTTCATTGATTATGATTATACTTAATAAATAAAAGCATTATCATGTCTTAAAAAAAAAGTGATTAGATCAGAATATAGATCGATACTAACTCTTATTTGTAACTATTATGCCAAAAATTAAAGCAAAAAAAATAATAACAAACAGTCTGCAAACTCTATTTCAGAGTCAATAAACAAACTTTATTAGAAACTTTTTTAATAATAACAAAAAACAAAAAATTACTATAAAAAAATTATAGAAACTTTCTTAAAAATTATTAACAAAATTATTGAAAATATTATTCTTACTACTGATAACAACAACAAAATACTTCCTAACAACACCGACGAAAATACAACTAAAATTTTAGATATAGAAATAGACAACACTTCTTTAACTTCTAATACCACAGAAACAATTCAATTTATCCCTTTTCAAACTGTAAATGACTCTATACATGCAAAACAAATAAACAATACCAGCGAATCAAAACTAATGAATACTTTTATATCTTTAAAGGTAAAAATAAACAAACTTGATCAAATGAAATAGACGAAGCTAAAGCTTCTACCTCTAGCAATAAGAACGTGAATGATTGACAATTCAATATAATTACTGCACTTACTCAATTTTATGCTACTGATAATACATTAGACATAAAAGAAAAATTAATCGCTGAAATATAATTTTATCAATACACTTTTATCCACTTTAATAGTTTCCAAAGATCTAACTATCTTTCCAAAAATAGAAAATTTATCATTTATTTTGATAATTTAGAACACTTTATACATACTGTCACAAAAGTGCAGAAAATACAATATAATCTGATCTTCTTGATTGCTGATCCTAACACTAAACAACAAAAATTAAATGCAGAGAAAGGTCACACAATCAAAGTATCAGACATTTTCCTTTTTTTTAAATCTAAATTTTTTTGCTAAATTTAAAACAATTATCCATTTTTTCTTAATTATCAAAGGACCTTGATAGATCACCTTTATTATCTACAAAAGCAGTGATGTTATCAAATAATTTTATAATGATATTTGGTCTATCTTCTTTTTATAATTTACTTTAAAAGTAAAGCCTACTGATCTTGACCTTATACAAACTATATTAAGATAACAATTTGAACTCAAATTAACAGGTCTATAATTAAATACTGATTAATGCTTCTTACAAGATTTTCTAACTCAAATTAAAGCTAAATCATGCTTTATTCTAAGAGATCAATAATACTGATTAAGACCTTACATATTTGTTAACTTTACTTTTATAGAAGACTTAGATACCGCAATTGCTTAATACTATAAATTTAAAGAAAATATTTTATACTGGATGGATCCTGCAAATAAACATTGTAAAAAATGTGAATCTTCAGATTATGAATTCAAAGACTACTTTAAGAAATTTCTACTAACCTATATAGATCTTTATATGAACATTTCAAATCAAAATAATATAGACCATCACGTTCTCATATATCAATTTACATCTATAATAATAAGTCATATGCTGAAGTAGCTTATTCTAAACTACCAACCCACAATAAACCACTGTCTAATAATTTTTAGAATAAATCTACATCCTCTTCAAAAAACAGTAAAATTATTCTTACATTAATTAGAAAGGTCAAAGAACTTGAAAATAAATTTAAGGTACTCTCTGATTTATTCAACAATATTAAGGAAGAAGTTATGATTCAAAAACAAAATTAAGGTAACATTGACTATTGCCTGTTTATACTTGAATTCTTTATAGAAATTCTAGACAAAAATGAAGAAGAATCAGCTCTTAACAAATAAAATACTACAGAAGCATTAAATTACTAACCTAAACTTTTAATCCAAAATATTTCAGTCTTAAATATAGTATCCATAGATATGGATAATAATATAGAAGTACCAAATCAGTCATGTATTAGCAATATCCTCTCAGCTCGTATAGATCAAATACAAGAAATAATGCTTACTTTTGACTCTCAATTCTAATCAGTTACCTTTGCAGTTACCAAAATAACACCTATGACTCATACTTCTAAATGATTAATAATAATAAGAAATATAATATAATAGGGACGATTTTGTCATGTCTTACTAACAATAATAACTACAATTTAAATGCATCTTTACCAATATTTAATCATAATTCAACCTTTTTTCCATTATCACACACAATATTAAAAACTGTTACTCAGATATCAAATTACTACAAATAGAATCTTTTTTTTACTAACTTACATTTTAACATTATAAGACTTAGTAAAACACACTTTATATATAATCAAGTTAGATATCTCAATAATAATTATCATAACAAACCTTATAAATTTTTTTTTCACAATGCTAATAGAAAACATAATTGCCAGAGAATTGGCCTTATAATCAGAAATGAATTATGTAAATACATTTTTAATTAACAAGCATTTTTTGATCAAATTATATATGTTGATTACCAATTTAAAAAGAAAGTCAAATTATGTATTATTCAAGTTTATCTCCTTGCTACCTATAGAGATAAGCATTCATTCAAATATAGAATACAAATTTAAAAAAAATTCATAGACATTTTAATTCAAAGTTGCAAAAATAATTTTCACTTTATATTAATAGATGATTTTAATATTGATATTTCAAAAATTATTGTTCTAAATGTTAAAGAATCTTACAAAGCTTTCTTTATCAGATTATTGACTTAGGTTTTATTCATACTATCACTCCTTTTCTTTTAACCTTTCTGGCTACCTTTAGATTTACCTCAAACTTAAGTTACTCATACCTAGACTATATTTTTGTCTCTGCAAACCTAACATATGAACCTTCATTTAACTTCTTTAATGACTCATCTTTCTTATATACCACAGACCATTTACCTCTATCTATCACCTTATTTAAAAATAATCTCTTCACACAATCATCAAATGCTTCTTTAAAATAGCACAAAGTTACAAAACAAATATTTCTATATAATAAAATAACTCTCTTACATTAGGATCTATTTTCAGACAAAGCTGACTTATTACTCAAGCAAAACGTACTATATGCTAATAGAATAGCTCAAGACTTTAGTAATTTATGTAATATCATTAATGCAGTCTGAAAGTTTTTCACATCTGCTATTACAAAACACTATATTCTTACATAAATTCCACTATTCATCATCATGTCAAACTCCTACACAAATACTACAATAAACTAAAAAAAGTTATACTGTTATTGAACAACCATTTAAATGAATTTCCCTTTTCTACTCAGTATATCAGAATTTGATAAAGATTGCATTACAATACAGTATATCAACTACCTCTATTGATACCTATTATGACAATATTCACATCCTTCCTTATATAGCTGAACTCAAATTTAACATTATAAAACCCATTCAAGCCAAACAAAAAATTATTTCTAGAACTAAAAATAATGAACATATCCTCAAATTTTTAAAACAAAGAATGATAATTTCAAAGATGTTTCATAAAAATGATTAATTCATGCTTAAAAAGAAATAGGAAAGCGGTAGTTATCGATTGTCTTCTTATCAACAAAGATTCTTCTAACCAATATTTAAAATTTTCTTCAAATAACATCAAAGAATATACAGCCAATCATTTTTAAAATGTAGCAGGTTCTAATAATTGTGACGTTACTGACTCTGTCTCTTTTAACTTCAAGGATATATGAAATAATTAGAAATCCTTTTATAATCTTATCTCTAATATTAATAATAATATTTATTCATACATCTTAGATGTCTCCTCAATTGATGACTAGAATATGATAATCAAAAGTCTCACTGATCACAAAGCTACAGGTCCATTCCAGATCTTAAATGAAATGCTAAAGAAATTAGATTCTAAAATGAAGAATTTTCTTTACAACATTATTTATGCATGTTTTATTAGTAGCTTTACTCTAATATAATGGAACTTGGCATATATTTACTTTATCCTAAAGCCTAAACTATAGAATTGTGATTTAGACAATACTAGACCTATTACTCTCTTAGATACTGTTAGAAAAGCTTTTGTTAAAATTTTAAATCAGCGACTTCAAGATATATTTATCAAATACAATATCATCAAAGATCTTAACTTTGCTGGTCTTCCTTATCAATTAACCTTCGAATCTCTTTACATTGTCAACAATTTGCTTAAATATCACCATTTAAGGAAAAAGATATATCAACACGATTATACAAACTTTTATATCTTATTTCAAGATATATCAAAAGCTTACAATCAAGTAAATATTTATATGCTTAGAAAGGCTATAGAAAAACTGCGAATCCTAACCCTTTATCTAAATTATTATAAACCTGTTTTTAAATAGATCAAACTCAGTTTTTATAGTATATAGCAATATAAATTCTTACAATGTGATAGTAAGTATTGATCAAGGAGAAGCCATTTCTTCTCTGTTATAGGTGATCTATTATGATTTACTTTTATCTAGAATTCAATAAACAAATTTTGGTTACAATATATCTATCATTTGAAAATCTGATATTACTAGCAATATTACCAAAGACCTATTAATTTCTATTTCTAACTCAGCTTTTATGAATAATACAATTTGAATCTCTAATAGCATGAAAAATTTGTCTTTGATTTTTAATATTGCACAATCCTTTTTTGATCTCAATTCAATAAAAGTTAATCATGATAAGTCATTTATTCTCATATTTAAATCAACACATACAACATCTTCATTTACAGTAACTACTTAGAAACACATATCACTTTTCTTACTTTAAAACTATCAGAATCTACCTATTATTTTAGAGTTTAAATCTCAGCCTCATATAAAAAAAATTTTATCAAATAACAGATCTCTAATAAAATTTCTGATTTTATGCTTAAACTTAAATATAAACTATTAACTGATAAACAGCTTAAGTACTTATATAACATGATTTTGATCTTATAATTAGAATATAAAATTAGGCTTACTGTACTTTCTCATAATGAATGCAATGCTTTTTTTACCAAAATTAGGATCTTTATCAAATAAAAATTTAGATTTCTTAAATCATTACCAAATAGTATCCTGACAAGTAGCTTGTTCTATGGCTTTAATGACCTCTTTGACATAATGATCTAATCCAAATTACAGCATTTCACTATCATGATTAATAGAAACCCAAAATATTTACTGCTTTCCCTTACCTCTATAATTAGATTAAAATAACTTCAAGAATTTATTGGCTACCTGATGACCTTTTAGCATGTTGGCCTACTCAACTTAATAATATTAGATATGATAATTTCATTAGAAATGCAATTTCTTTATACTTGAAACAATTATTTTCATTTCACAGAATATCTCACTCAATAGATTACGTCAAAATACAAGGAAGAAATACATTACTGATATCATTGCTTTCTTGGAGGAAAAGCTGGACTAATTCTTTTAAAAATAAACAACTCTTATTCTTAGAATAACTGATACGTGATGACATGTTTTTGTCTAAACTTAATGATTTGTCTCTCAAACAAACTATAGATAATCACCTTGATCAAACTTACCCTTAATGGTTTACCTTGTTCAAAAAAATAGTTCTCATTAATTCAGTACATTCTAATAGACCTAAAGACCAATTTTGTATTCAAAACTTTTCACCAACAGGATATAAATCATCTTCTCTTTATAACACAAATACTTTAATAGATTGGGCTATCCTATGAACCCCTCCTAATAACAATTATTATAATTTATCATATTCTGGACAAACCATTTTTAGTAAATCTTACAAAGTCAAAAAGCTTCAAAACAAAATTATTTTTTTAACACTTTTCATAGACAAACTATTCAAATGATCCCAGATCTTCTTCAAAAAAGAATAATACATTCATAGAATTTAATGAATACTCTTTCAATACTGACTCTACTGAAATACCCAGTTATACCGATCACTTAATCAAATATAGTAGTATTGTGAATATTAACTTATCTCAGATCATTAATGTAACCTTTTTTTCTTCAATCAACTCTGAAAAACTTTACCCTTTAAAGAAAAATATTAAAGCCATTTTATATCAAACTGTTCAACATTATATGAGAATACGTTTTGCTCTAACTAGTCTCAATAGTTTATCTTTAACTAATCCTTTTTATTTTACTATAGAATCCTTTATTAATTTTTCTGTCACAATTTTCTTGTTAAATTCATTTAAAAATAGATTGAAACATAAAAGATTCCTTTATTTTATACAGATGGTTCATATAGATTTTTACTAGATCACACTGATCCTATCACCTACATGAGCTCTGCTTTCCTCCTAATCTACAATAATATAGATATAGAGTTTTCACAGCTCTTTTCCATTTTTAGTCTAATTTAACTAATGCTAAAATTTTCACTTTATTATCATTTGTCTAATAATTTAGATTTAAATGTTTATATAGATAGTTTAACTCTTATTCATTTCTATAACAAAATCTAATGATAAAACACTTTTCTATACCCTTCACTGATGTTCAACTTCCCTTTAATATTTATTGGTCTATTATTTTTAAAATCATTGAAGAAAAGAATATCTCACTTATCCTTACTAAAGTTAAAGCGTATTTTGATGATCTATATAATAACAATGTTAATCAATTAGCCAAATCTTTTTTACACTCTCCTCCTATTTTAATTACTTTCAATCATATATCTTATTTTAGATATCTTCCCTTTTTTGAACAAATATCTATTTTCATTGCCTTCCAATCTTTAATCAAAGACTTTCTACAAACAAAGTACTTCATGGCCTACTATTTACTCAAAAGAAATAAAAAATACACTAATCTTGAAATTTATTACAAACTTACTTTTCAACTTCTCAAACTGGATTCACCTTCCACTACTTCTTTTGAAGAATCCCATATACATTATATAAAAATCAAATTCTTGCTTGAATAACTTTTAACTATTGAATTCCTTAAAGTCACATAGCCTTTCCTTTATAACAGCTCCTAGAAGTGCTATCATTGTAATATATCACATGAATCCTTCAATCATATATGGCTTTACCCTGTTGTCAGACCTATTATTGATAATATCGTCATTGACCTTTTATTACATTTAAAAACACAGCTTTTTATACATACTTTACGTTTAAGCTTTCATCAAAAGTTTTAGCTCTCTTGTTACTATCTCATCTTTATTAGACTATCAAGGTAAATCTTTATAATATTACCTTCATAGATTTCATTAAAGGCATTGTTTCTTTTTCTTTTCCCAAAACACTTGATACTTTTACCAATTTATCTTTTATTACTTTCACTATTCTCTCTTCCTTTTACAAATTTTTATTTGATCAAACTTATGCTCTTATATAGAAATTCAGATGTGATCTTATTATTACCAAAGAATAATCTTTTTATATTTCATAATTTAATTAAAAGTATAGCCCATTTGCTTCATCAATATAATTTTCTAGAAATAGTTTTACTAATACTCTCTTTTCTTCAACTTATCCCTAGCGTGATCACATTTTTTTAATTAAAAATTCTTACATATATGGTTATTGTTGGTCTCTTTTACTAATGCAGTAATAACTAGTTGTCATATGTTTAATTTTTATAGTTAGATGGCAATAGTAATTCTCCTAGTAATTGTTACCAGAGCCTAATAGGACAACTAGTTAATTTGGTAAAATAGGGTTTTAGAACTTTTTATTCTTATTAGACAGCTTTTTTTATTTTTCTACGTCTATACCTTCTTAGAGGATTTTTATGTAAAATTTTTTACTGAATATGATTATACTTAATAAATAAAAGTATTACACTGTCTTAAAAAAAGTGATTAGATCAAAATGATTTTAGTCTTATTTGAAAGACCAGAACCTACCGCATCTGCATATCAAATTTGATAAGAACAGGATTGATAGATATTGAGAAATTTATATTTAAACTTTATTACGGCAATTTGTAACTTTGCATTTTTTAACCAAATTATTTAATTTTTTAAAAAAAGAGTTGTTAAGAGTTATGATGTAAAATGTTTTACTTATTCAAAAAAGTGTACTTTATTGATTTAATATTTAAAGAAATGCAGTATGTATGTGTTGACATTAATGTAAAAATTTTATAATTATTTTAAAAAATTTCATAATTCTAAATTTGAAAAAAAATTTCTAATACTAATATTTAAACAAATTTTTTATATTATAAAATGTTTAATTTCGCTATAAAATCTTTTTATTAATGTTTAAGTTTAAAAAATAAAAGTTTTTTTAAAGATTATATTAAATAAAATAAAGTTAAAAAAGAAAAAAAAAGATATAGTGGTTAAAAAAAAATGATTATTGTAACAGGATTGGATTGATAGACGTGACGCAGAACGTTGCAGATCTAAATGTCAGACATATTTGATATATTTG
>CAJVPQ010003957.1:0-10163 GCA_910591825.1 Funneliformis caledonium | reverse complement strand
GAGAAAGAAGCGTATGAGGGCAAATATAATGAAGCTGTCGAATCGATGGAAATGATGACTCTTGACAAAGAAATGGCTGAAGAAAAAGCCGAAAATTTGCAACACGAAGTAAATTTATTGAAAGAAAAAGTGGAAGAAATCAGTGTAGACTTAACTGTATTCAAACAAGAAGGCGGTAAGACTGTCGATTCTCATAATTAATTTATTTATACTATGTATTAGATAATTTTATTAATTTTAACTGATTTCATTAGATATAATTAATCAGACTGATGCTAGTGGTGAGACAAGACCTGCCGTAGAAATTATTCAATTAGAAAAGCAGAATGATCGTTTAAAGGAGGCTCTTGTGAAGTAATTTAAATTTCAATATAAAAATTAATAATTTTATAAAATCATTGCTAATTAGTATTTACTATACAGACTTCGTGATGTGACGAGTGAACAAGAAGCAGAACTTAATAAAAAAATCAAGAGTTTAGAAAAAGAATTGGTTTCTCTTCAGGATATTCAAGGTTATTTTATATATATGTTAACCCTTCAACTTAATTTTTATATCGTGGTGACTAGTCAATAGAATTTATAATAAATTTATTATTTTCTATTATAGTTCAACATGATCAAATGAAAAATCAATTAAAAGAAGCCGAAAATGCTATAGAAGATTTAAAGATTCGACTTGATGATGCTACGAATGCCGATTATATGCTTGAACAACTTACTGACAAGAATTTGGCACAAGGAGAGGTAAATAGAGTTATAGTTCTACATCCTGTAATTACTGGTCAGGAATTAATTTTTTATTTGAATGATATAGAGACTTGAAGAAATGAGAGTTACGATTGAAGATCTTGAAGCTCTGAAAGAATTAAATGACGAGCTTGAAGAAAGTCACATCGAAAACGAAAAACAACTTCAAGCTGAAATTGGTACATAATTTTTTATATAGCATCTAATTTTCCGTTTAAAATTAATTAATTAATTATCTTATATATATTTCACAGATCATAAAGATACACTTATTCGAGAATATTTGAAACGCATTGAGATGTCTGACGAAACCAATGCTGATTATGAAAATACTATAAATCAATTTCGTGAATTAGTGGCTAATTTACAAAGGTACAGCTTAATAAGTTTATTCTTTTGTTTTTTATTAGTTTAAGTAATATTTATCCTTTAACTTAATACTTTCCATAGTGATCTTGAACAATTCCGTCAAAAAGAAGAAAGCCAATATTCAGAATCAAAGAATCTTAGCAGCCAATCGCAGACTATGCTTGACCTGAACTTCAAGTTACAATCTACTGTTCTAAAAGCTCAAGCAAAACAAATAGACTTGGAACTTCGTAAATTAGATGTTACTCAAGCATCGGAGAATTTAGCCTTTGTACAGGTGCATATCATACTGATAGGGATTAAATTTTTTTTTTTTTTTACTTTTTACTAATTATTACGATTTTTTACTGTTAAGCCATACTTGCCAGATTCTTTCTTCCGTTCTGAAAATGATTCTATTCGTTGCTTGCTTTTATTAAAACGTTTAGTTTTCAAGTCCGAATTAATTATTAAGCAAGTTGACCAAATTCATAATATTCCAGAAAAGCTAAATACAGTAGTTCCTGAAGAATTAATGGCCGTTTGTGAAGTATGTTTGTTTTTGTTTACCTTTTTTAATTATTTTATAAGTAATAATATTTCTGAATTTAAACCAGTTCCGCCAAAAACTCGCATGGTTTTCCGATATAGCTAGACGCCTTGTTTCGTTTGTTAATACTTGCCCTGTTGAAACTTTCCTTAAAATGGGTCAAGTTTATCATGATTTAGTTGGAACTGAGCGTCGGTACGTATTTTGACTATATAAATAGAATAAAAAGATATCCCTTAATTAATCTTGGTTTATCATGAACCCATTAGACTCCATGGGATAGTAGATCATTTGAGAAAAGAAGAGCTTAAGGAGGCTGAATGTATTACAGATGTTCAAAGGTTGGTATATTTTTTTTCTTTTATCATCGTTAAAGATTGTTCTTAAAAATATTCTTTATTTTATAATAGATCCATCGCTCAACTTGAACATCTTGCTGAGATATACCTTTCAAACACCAAAATCGATGAAGCAGATAAATTATTTGCTTACAGTAGAGGATTAGACCTAAATGCAGATACTATGGCGGTTTCTCTTGGTCATCTCAAACAAGCTGTTGCACTTGCTTGTAAAGATGAAGGTGAAGAAATTATTATATTTTGTTTATGGTTATATTTTTCACACATATATTAATCACATTGGCAATAATTTTCATAGAAATCAACGTAACAGAAGGAATTGATAAATTTACTTCCGATTTCTTCTTACCACTTCAAAGTTTGGTTTCTCAATCTAGAAGCAGTAAAGTTATGGCAAGGTATGAGACTTACGACTTTTATTTTAAATTCAAAGGAATCATAAATATAATTAAAATAATTTATTTAGGAAATTAATTCGTCGATTGGATGATATGGCGGATCAAAATGCGGGGTTAAAATCCGACCTTCTTGCTCAATTCAAGATGTGTTTCTCACTTAGCACAAAATTAACTTCATTCAGTCAAGAGGTTAGTTCATTATTTTAACCATTTAATGTAATCTTTTTCTAAATATATATATATCATAGGTTTGGAAGGGTATATCCGCTTATATTAATGAGAAGAAAGATACAAAAGAAGAGCTATTACTTAGTGGTTTACAACAAATTATTTATCGAGTTACCGAAAACATATTAGGAATCAATGAAGTGAATATGTGGGACGGATGCACTAAGTCGTTACTTACATTATGTTCAGAGATTAGTAACTTAAATAATGCATCAAATGATCCTGAAAATACCACCTATGGTATGTTGATATTTTATAGGTTTCAAACTAATCATTTCATAATTAAGTTTAAGAGTGATGTTATTATAACAAATTTTTATGCAGTTAAAAAGGGAGAAGCACCTTGGAATATTAGAGCGAAAGAAATAAAGGCTGAGTTGCTTGTAAATGCTGATATGGAACGTAAAGCTCAACTGCAGCAAGAAGAAATTCGTGATTTGATCAGAGAAAAGAAGGCAAAGGTAAGAATCGGCATAATTATTTATTATAAATCTCACGTTTATACTTACCTTACCTTCATTTCACTTAGGATCAACTTTTGCAAGAATCTAGTGTTAAAATAGAGTTATTAGAGAAACGTATGGAAACTGTTAAGAAACAGGTAAATAATTTCATGCAATTATAATGATATATTTGCTTTTGATAAAAAAACGATTCAACTTTTTTTTTCTTGCAGGCTGATAAAATCAACGCTCTGGAGCAAGAACTTGAAAACTCAAGGAAACAGGAAACAGACTTTGAAGAAGCTATGGAAAGTCTTCAGCTAGAACTTGAAAGTTTAGAACGACAGAATCGACAATTTGTCACACTTGCAGGAAATATTGAAGACGGAGGTTTTTATATTATCATATTGTAAAGGTTACTCATTGTGATAATAATCATGTAGTTGTTAATTAAATCTTGTTTTCATAGCTATTCCCTCTTGTAATACTGAATTAAAGGATGAAGATATTGAAGACGATTTAGGAAGGTACGCGGATACTAATCCGCTAGAAAATCAGAGATTAGTTAGCCAGGTACGTTATATGATATTTTATTTGATTTTTCGCATTCATTAACCTAACTTTACTAATAAGTGCATACTTTTTAGATCGAATCTTTGAAATTTGCTATTCGTTATCTTAGAGCTGAGAATTCTCATTTGAAAGGTAAAGATGCGTTAAATGCATTAGATTGGCATTTGCAACCAAAGAGACGCAAGGCTTTTAAGAATCAAGATGAAGAAGAATTGATGAAATCTGTAGCGTTAGAGGCCAAATCACTACTAAAGGTACCATTAAATGCTGTTTTCATTCATTTTTTTGCCTTTATGAATTTCTAACTTGGAATTATTCTTTAGGATTTCCGAAACGTTAGTGCTTCACCTCGAATTATTGACATTACCAGAACATTAGAAAATCAAAAACAATGGAGACCGTTAAAGATGACTCCGGAATATCAATATCAAGCACAGCAATCAGTCATGTATACTTTTCAACAACGAAGCAACGAGTTAAAATCGAAGCTTCAAAAGCTTGGAAAAAACAATTTACAAAAGCCTTCAAAGGTTTGTCATTTATTTTGTTGTTACTATTGGAAAGTGATTTTTATTAACACAATCATGAATTATAGAATGGTGGTGTTGGAATAAAACCTTCAATTATTGGACGAATTCGTTTACCCGTTTTAGACAATGCTAAAGATTTGGATAATTCTTTTTCGAACCATCATAATATTAAACTTAAGAATCCATTGGATTTTGAAAAAATTCATACTATATTTGTTAATTAATATTACAAAACCTTTTTTAATATATTGCATTTTTATTTTTTTATTTTTTTTTCCAATGAAATAATAATATATTTTAAATTAAGTGTGAAAAAAGGAAAAAAAAAAAATTCCGAAATTCAAATGTTCATTTTTCATGTACGCTTATCGTTATTTTTATATTTATAGTAAATTTGCAAGTTAATAAGTTAATTGAACAATATAACTTTTCTCATTTTGTATAGTATTTTATTTATTTTGTTATTTATATATTATATATTATATATTATATATATCGATAATAAATGATTTATCAGGGTATCTATTCAACATTTCGCCACGTGACCACAGAACTGCACGTTCGTGCAACGTAATTGTTAAATTTCCGATATCAGAAGCAATTTTTTTTTTCAATTATACTTGTTAATCGCTTCATTTTCACAAAAAATGGTAAATGTTAACTAAAAGAGCTCCTGAAAATATGAATGTATTGCGAGTTCTTATTTCATGTTCATTCATTACTTTTTTTATAGTCGGCATTATTTAATTTCCAAAGCTTATTGCTTGTGATTTTATTGACCATTTGTACCTGTACTTTTATTAAAGCTCAAGCACCTACTCTTCTAAATAGAAACAAAACAGGGTATTGTTTAAGATTAAATTTGATTTAAATAGAAAATTTCAAAAATGTTGATTTTTTCCTTTACAATCCACTTTAGTGTACTGGGTTTATTTTGGAAGGCTGCAAGAATTGGTAGAATTGCGTTTGAAATTTTTTTTTCTTTCTTTTTCATTTACATATTTTGATACGTTTTTCGATGACTAGGAGAACGATTGAGTCCATACGTCTCTCTAGCTTGTATTGCCATGGCGATTAGCATACTCTTGGCATGAATTTAAGAAACGAATGACGTCAGGAGAATATAATAGCATTTCATATCATGATGAACTTTTTTTTAAAATTGATTATTCCAACACTTTTCAAAATAAATAATTCAAAGTTTGAGTATATTTAAATAAACTTATTGCGTCATTTTAATCATATATTAATTAATCTCCTAATCAAACCAAAATCAATATTATTGAGAAAATCGAATCAGTTATTTTACAAAATACTTAAAATTCTTGGACTGGCGGATTTGAACGAGACTACAAAAAAAGAAATTATATACATAAATATATAAAGAAATATAATTCATTCAAAGAATAAATTGGATTTGTAGAAATACCTCGTCCAGATCATCTTTAGTTTTATCTTCAAAAGCTCGAATATCATCCATAGTCATACCAAACCATTTATCAGTGCAGCAAAAAAGTTGTCTGTGAAATTTTGTGAACAATGATTGCATTGTACTTTGAATGAAAGACTCGATTTTACTTTGCATGCCAAACCACTTAAATTCAACAGTAACTAGTTTATAACAAGTCATAACCGGTGTAACTGTCTTAATCCAGTCACCTTTCAAAGGACCTCGACCGGTTTTTTCGGAATGATATAAAGTTGGATCTTGATCCTCTCTATAATCTTTTTTCTCAATGCAATCATTTGCAATATCAATGATCACACATTTTCGTTTTTCAAGCAAATCTTTAGGGATGTTCAAAGCGTTTTCGATTTCACCACGACTGTTATCAACATGCATTGTCTCTGTAACTAATTTAAAATTTTCCTTCATATATCCATTCTATTTTAAATTCAGAAAAAAATATATTAATTCAAAATTTTAACGAATCATCACATGTGAATGTTCTTTAATACCTACAGTCAAAACAGTTTTACAATGAGGGAAAGCATTCCATGCCTCCTCATATAATTCAAGTGATCCATTCGGTGCTACTAGACGAATAATCGCGGGAACTTTACTAAATCAAAAAAAAAAAAAATACTGTTATTAACGATACCTTTTCTTTAAAAAAAAAAAAAAAAAATTGGATAATTTAACATTATACAAAACCTGGAAAGGTGATATATTTTATACGTGTATTGTCCTTTGCTTTCATCATTTACATATGGTTCATTCTTGATTACTTCTACCCCTTCCCCTCCCCCTGTTTCGTCTTTTGAAGCTTCCGCAACAGTATACAACTGAGCTACCTAATAATAAAAGAAACGACATTGTATGAAATTTTCCTGAAATTTTCCCGTGAAAAAAAGGCAAAGTATTAGACAAAACATACTTGATATTCTTCGCATGTACAGTTATTAATTACTTTATATTCCTTGATGATCATTTTTATGTTTCCTTTCAAAAACGTTCCGACAAAATAAAAAGGTAATGGTAAAAAAGTTAATTTATATTTTACATTATATAAATGTGACACGTTACAAAAGATGGTGATGAAGCCCCGGAGCGTAACGAAGGAACTATCTATATACGGTCTATGTTGAATGACACAAAAATGTCCCGATGTCCGCCCGCTCGAAATTTGAGTCGATACGTGATTGGTCTCTTTCATTACACTCGCACAATGGTTTTCCTTGTTAGTATAATTGAGTCGATTACACAATTTTTTTTAGTTAAGATCTCTCCGGACTTTCATATCGTCGGGTTAGTGATTTTGCCAAATTTATTGGAGGATAATGAGACGCTATATATAAATGACTATTTCTTTTCGAGCCTTAGCATTTCTTATATTAAATTATTAGAAGATTGTAATTATTGTTTCGATTCCGAACTAAATAAAATAAAATTTTTTTTTTAAATTGTAGTATTTGAAATTTTTTGATTTGGTCACCAAAAAAGATTTAACAATACAATTCAATTAAAACAAGTTTCAATATTATGAGGGCCATCAAAGACACAATTAAAACTTTTCCGTCTTGAATTATTGATCAAAACCTCTACTATTTTCGTAAAAGTATCATCACAACACAACTATCACCAAATAAGTATACTCGATAAATCATACATTATTTTTGATACGTGATTGACTTGCCGATAATCTTCACGTTGGAATAGCAATTTTTACGCCGACATTTCAGTTCGATCGTATCATATTATTAGTAGTATATATGGAGACCTTATTACAAAATTTTTTGTTAAAAAATTCCCAGAGCATGATTTTCCTAGCAAACTTCCCATATGTCACGTGACATAGTTACAAAAGTTTGAATGATTTGGAGACTATTTGAATATATTACTTGGGATATATATACGAAATAATAACCTACTTCTCCTTTAAAAGCATCACATATTTCATAATTAAAGTTTACATTGGAAATTTTTTCTCCTAATGGCAATTTATTTTTTTTGCTTGTCGAAACTTTCGCGTAATGACGGTTGATTCGTCGCAATCAAAATTACTTCATCAGGTGGTTCAGAGATTTCAATTGGCATATTGATCGGTGAAAGATAATTATAATCTACAAGTGAATCGACGTTTCTAATCATCTTATAAAACGAATCCTTGATCCTCTGATTCCACTATTGCTTCAACCTTTCCAGACTTTGGTGGGTAAGCGTTACCTGTAAATTTCAAGTTTATTTGATAAGGACCAAGTATCATCTTCTTATCTGAAAAATAACTGGCTTTTAAAATTGTCAGAAATGGTCAACTTAAAAAGTGAATAAGTCTGATATGTATCTATGTATAGACATACATATCGATAATGAGCATACGTGCACCTACTATTTTGCCTCAGAGTTCTTCACATTCTTTTTAAATAATAAATATCGTAGCACTTGAGTATGTGTAAGTATATGATTCAGTACGACATATCATGTCGAGGAAGAACATGCATTACAAAATATTTTTTTAGCTTCTTCTCTACTCAAATCTCTAACAAAATATGTGGGACATGTAAAACGATGTAGATTAGATCTTTACGTTACTACCACTAAACGGTTTTACGATTTACAATCCAGTTAAGAAAGAATGAATCAGTAGAGGTAAGCACCACGTGAAAGCGTTTTCTTCTTTTGTGTTTAACACCAACCAAGAAGACTGGTGGAGGTATATTGCCACCATTTCAAATGGACCAGTTTGAAAGATAAGCACTAATATTATAAGCAACTTTATGACTTTATAGAAGTAATTGCTCTATCGTCACCAAGCTTATATCTTACATTGAACCCAACATAACAGGCACTTAATTGTCTTCCTACAACTCTCACCAAGAAATCTTTATATTTATTGAAAAATGATTTGAATTGCAAATAAATTGAATTCATAGATTCTCCCTGCTGTGTTTACGGCACTTGGTAAAAGGAGGGTTGAGAATTGCCGTTTCTTATTATATTCGAGATAATTATCGCCAGTAGTGATTTAGTGATCTTAAAATTCGATCGACGGAACATTATCCCTATATATTACCCGCTTACTCCGTGATGTTTCATATTGATATATTACCGGATTCACTATCGGAGTTGAATTTTCCGTGAAAATATCAACATGACGCAATTACCGTGATATATCAAACGAAAATCGTACCGCAAAATATTTAATTTAGTAAGCTTGATATAAAAAAAGCATTTTTTAAAATATTACATTATTACAAGCATTTATGATTAACGAAATATACATTATTTAAAGTAAAAGTTAACATTTTGAAAGTGACATTTATTAAACATCAGAGCCTTTTCTTTACTACTATTATTGAAAAGCATATTAATTGGTAAATCTTGTAATTCAAGATTTATAATTTGTAACAGTTTCTTATTGTAATCTTGAATTAGTTGCACAGGAAATAAAATTTCCTTTTCAATATCAGTATTTTTGGATGTTTTAGGTTTTAAACATAAATTATTTAAAAAGTTCACGAGCAGTATTAAATTTTACAGTCTTCTTGATTTCATTTTTTAAGAAATGTAAAAAAAAATTATTTATAATGTAAAAACAGTATTTACGTCACAATAAAATGTGACTTATATAATTCATGTGATTTTTATTATCAAGGGCGTTAGTAATCGAGAAATATAATAGTTATTTACCGCTCAATCGCCAATATCATCAGGGTCATAGCTGCGCTATGACATCTGATGATATCTCTGATTTCACGGTAAATAACTAATACATATTCAACTTCAGTCTGAAAATTTACCAAATATGTCATGATGATTATTTTCTAATATAGTATAGAATTTATTAATCAAAATATTCTAGATCTATCTCAATTTGAAAAATTATTAAATTTTTAAATATAAAAAATATAAAACAATAAAAAATATCAAGCAAAAAAAAAATTATTTTTTTTAGATTAATTGCAACAAATTAAAAAATCATTGAATATCAATTAGAAAATCAGTTTTTTATGAAATGGCTAAATTAGTTTGATTATTCTGCTTTTGATAGGTGTGAAATTTGACAAGTGTGAAATTTTGACAAGCGTAAAATTCTGATAAGTGTGAAATTTTAACAGTATGAAATTTTGACAGCATGAAATTTTAAAATTAATGTGGGCCAAATTTATTAGAATATATATTCATCAAAAAAAGTGTAAATAAAAAGACAAATTACAAATACTGAAGTAGTACAAATACAAATTTATTCTAAATTAAATTCATCATCTGAAGTGAATAAATACTTTATCTCTTGCAATATGTTTAATAATTCACTTCATTTTTTTGATTTCAATTTAGGATATTTTCTTCAAGTATTTTCACAAGAAGAGTTTCAATCTTTAACAAAATTTCTGCTTTGTTTATATTTTTTTCATTCTCTTGTATATCTGCTTCTTATTTTGTAATCAGTATTAGCCTAAAAAAAGGAGATGGTTTTTTGTTAATAAATGTTTCAATAAAATTTTGTCAATATTGTTTTGCAATATGTGTGAAATTTTTTAAA
>CAJVPQ010003956.1:0-10164 GCA_910591825.1 Funneliformis caledonium | reverse complement strand
TTATAAAAATGGAAATACTATGTAATACATGCATTAATTTTCTATTTTTAGTATAACTTGTACACATGACTTTTGGTCTAAATTTTATACACTGCCTACATCACTGACTTCTATTTAATCCAAATTTACACATAATTGACCTTATACTATAAGAAGCTAAAAAAGTGATCTTTCTAGAAGAAAAGATTATTTCTGTACTGCTTTCTGTATAATGGATTTAGAAAAATTTACAGAATTTATTCTTCAAAACCCACAAATCCCTTTGAGGAAATGGCTCAGAAATTCCTAGAATTACAAGATAAGTAAGCAATGCATATAGTAGTTAGGAGGTTATTATAACATGCGTTAGGCATAAAGTAGAATGTGACAAATATCAAAGTTTACTCTTCATTTTGTTGTCTATCGTTTATGTTTTTATCCATTTGATATACTGTTGTATTTAACTAACTTTAACTAATTTATGGTGCTTTTTACCTTCTACGTTCTTGATACATTCTGTTGATAGAATTTTTTGACATTTTGCAACATTAACATTAATTTTTATCAATTGTTTTTAGGTAAAAACCAGAATGATTCAACAACTTGTAATAAGATTTACCAACAGGAAATGCAAATTATCAGGACTGCTTTTAAGATCAACTATGATAATCCAAGAGGTTGTGTTAAATATTTGCTAGATTTCTGTGATACTTGGATATGTCACTAGAGGAGATCAGAATATTATGCACTATACTCGGCCATTATTTAGTCAAGTGGGACTGGCAAGTCTCGATTGGTTGTGAAACTCACCAAAAAGTGCTTCATAATATATTGCTATTTTCAAGAAATCAGTAACATTAGTTACCCTTCAAGGTCAGGGATTGCTGATTTGCTTCTGCCAACGGCAATTGTCAGTAAACCTAATAGTCAGCGGAATATAACCTTATATTTATCATATTTGATATCTTCAGTTGAAATTTTCAGTTAAACAATTTCATCAAAAAACTTGACAAAAAATGAATGGTTCAATTATTATGTATTACAGACAGACAATGATTTTTGGAAGAAAGTGGGTATTAATATGAGAGAAATTCAAGACAAATTAACCACTATGAAAGAAGTTGAATACTGTGAAAGGATGCGGTAAGCTCTTGATAATGCTGGTTTTTTATTTGATTTCTACTTCAATGTTCAGTTTATATTTATTTTCGATGAAGCCCATTTCTTACTTCTGACTGAGACGAGAGGTGACTGCTTCATCCCTCTTCAACATGCTCTCCAATATTTACTAGAATATGGAGAATCATATGGAAGGACATTTACGCTTTTATTGGATACTATATCAATAGTTGCTAACTTTATTTCTGAAACTTTAAATGACTCATCTAACCGTATTTTGTGCAGGGTCTTAAATTAATGCTACCATTTTATTTAATGGATACCATTAATGATATATGGACTGCATTTAATCCACCTGCGACTGTAATGAAAATGCATGATCTAATACGCTTGGCATTCTTAGATTAACCACTATTTTATTTATATATTCAGACTTTAAATTCTCAAGCTTTACATCAGGACATACTGACCATTCAGAACTTTACCTGCTTCAAACTTGTATACTCAACAGAATTTTCTAATAAGTTATCAATGATTAAAACACTCAGTGTATTCTCAGTCTGACTTTGTCTTGATATTGTTCTAACTAATCACATAGTATCTGAAATGGTTGGTAGTTATTTACGTTTATGTATATTTATTAGCAAGTCACGTCATTATCTGTTCACAATATCACCCTCAAAACCAATATTGGTAGATGTGGCAGTAGAACTCATATTTTAACTTGATTATCTAATCAAACTTATTGATAAACTCTTTGATGCTACACATTGTGAGGTAATTGATGATGGTTATTAAGGTAAGCTTGTTATAAGATTGCTTCTCCTTCTGGCAGCTGATATTGCAAGTATAAGTAAAAGCAAGAGTGGTCTATTGTATAAATCTCTTAATTAAACATGTTTAATTAATGCATAATTTTTCCTTGAAATACTTCTAGGAAAAAATCTATTGGATTAATTTCAACAGTGAAAGACAAAGAATGCTCAAAGTTTATGAGTGAAACTATTTTTTTTACACATTTTATTCCTATGTTTTATTTACCAAGGAGACAACATCTTCTTCATGCTATAACATGTGATATTGCAATTATTTATAAATAAAATAATGCTGAAGTAGATTTGATTATCCCTGTGCTGCTTGCATCATCCAGTTCTGTGGTCTTCACCTCATCTTCTACAGATGATTCTATCTCTCAAAATACACATCAATACCCTGAAGACTTTGCTTTTCAACCTGAAAGCATTGATGAACTATTTGATGATTTAACTTTTAAAATAATTGTTAATAGTTCTATGAAGACAACTCGATTATCAAGTATAAGTAAAATTTTTTAGATACAACTTTGAAGGCAAAAAAGAGTTTGATAAATTTAAAGGAAAGATGTATACTTAGTTCATTAACTATGTATTATGTCTTTTTATATTACATATTTAAGAAATTCAAGATTCACACTTGAGTAATTTTACTGAAGGGGCTTATAAATTTCATCTATCATTTATCTCATTTATCCTTATACAAGTGAAAAATTATCAAGATTCATATGATTCATATACAAAAATTGCTTGAGAAAGAATTCAGTCACAAATGTGTAAGCTTCTTGATAAACCTGCTAACTTTCTATTTATATCACTATACATATAATTAGGTAGTAAAATAACATGTGTACAAGAGCTTTTTGAAATTCAGAAACAGTTTATAAAATCTGAAGATGAAAATCTGAAATCAAAATTTAATCCATATATATTAGATTCTATAAAAAAGTATCAAATAGGCTTGGCAACTTTTGGAGTAAATGAGAAAGTATTTTCTTGTCTTGCTTTCTCTTATGTAATAGCTAATAATATAAAACTTAAAATCTTATTAAATTGATATAAGAACTCCTTATATCATGGTCTGATCCTACTACTATACATGAAAATATAAATTCTGATACAAATCAGACTATTTATGCTTCATGAATTGGGGCATATAATAATAGATTATGGGATGATACATCAGTATTGAATAAAATGATATAGAAATAGTTTAAATATAATAAAGTGATAATATCAATGTAATAATAAACATATTATAAAGTATATGTAATTGATATAAACCTGTTTATTATTTTATTTAATATTTTAATTCAGTATTACAATTGTCTAAAGTATTTGACAATTACATTTGGTTAAAAGACTTTAGTATATAGCTAATTTGATTATTTGCAAAAAATATATAACTTGTATACATTTATTCAATTTAAGATCAACAGATATAAAAAAAAATCAATAAACTATTAAATATTAAAATTTATATATAGAATTACTTGTATATAAAAAATAGTGAATATTATAATTCAACTGAATATAAAAGTAATACATTTTTTGAAGATGAGTTGCAATTATAGTTGTTTAAAAAAGATTTTAAGAAAAAAGTTTGTCAAGTTATATAAGGTGTTTTAAGTACTTTTTAGATTAAAATAAGATACAGTATATTTTAATAGTTTGTTAAAAACAATGAATAATAAAGAAATAATTGCTAACTAATGTCTTAAAAAAATGCATATTAATAAGAGAACTTTTTATTATTGAAATCATATTATATCTCTTTATCAGAAAATATATTAGATAAAAAACTAAAATTACCATTAATATAATCATTGCTATTTTTATGAAAAATTTTTTAAAAATTATATTGAAATTCATAAACTATCAAGTTGTGATAGAAATATTAATTATATTATTCAATTATTTATCATAAAGCATATTCTATAGTACTTCTTATATATAATGATTCCCTTCTTTTGAAACACTTAGAATGTAAAATATCCTAAGTATTATATATTATAAATATATCAGCTCTATGTAAAGTACCTAATACTAAATATTACAATATATTTTTAAATAAAAATTTATTTTATTAAATTTTATAGTAATTTGCAAAAAAATCTTTATTATCAATTTATAATTTATAATTCATTTGTCAATTAATTAATTTCATGAATTTTCGTAATCATCAATAACATCATTATTATATATACTATCTTTAACTACATCAATAGGATTTTTATTTTTATCATTTAGCAAATCATAATTAAAGATAAGATCATCTTCAGTATCATCTTTTGCTATAAAGATTCTACAACATTTAAAGGATTTTTTAAATTTTTCAACATCAACATTATCCTAAGTTACTTTAACTTGTTGCATAATTTTATTATAAGCAGGTCTTTAATCTTTTCAATTGAAGTAAAATTATGAACTTCTTTAGCTATCCATTTATTATATAATTTATAAAATTATAAATAAATATCTTTGATTTAAAAATTTTATTAACTCTAATATCTAATGATTGAAGTTTGCTGGTTAATCCTTTAGGGATTATTATAATATCTATTTATTTTTCATATAGCCTATTTTTAATACTATTAACCAAATGATCATGAAAGAAATTAAATATTAAAAACTTCTTAGATTAACATTTGTATTAACCCTATTATATCAAACATTCTCAATCTACTAAAGTATTTTTACCTCATTTACCTTTTTTATTGATCTAAATTTTTACTCTATCAGAAAAAAATTTACGAAGTATATTTTTAATTTGAAAATGATTACAGATTCTAATTTAGTTCTATCTGATATACATATCAAAACTACAGTGGAACAACTTTTTTTATAATTACAATCTCTAGCGAAAAGAATGGTGAAAAGTTTTTTTGAATAATAAAAGTTTTTAATAAATAACTTTCAAAATTTTTTTTATTCTCAAATGTTTTTGATTAAAGAATTATATATTCAAAAAAAATTAAAATATAAAAAGTATTCTCCTTCTTTATCAATATGAATTTAAATACAAGTTAAAATACTAAAAAATTAGAAAGTTAACCTTTCTTTATATTAATTTAACTTCATGATTAACATAGTAAAATTTTTTGTAATTTTAATTTTAATGATCAAACATTCAAATTTGATCTTGTTTTACAATTGTAAAAATTTTATTTATATTAAAATATACATTGCGGACTTCAATAATACACATAATATTTAGACTAGTAATATATATAAAATATTATGTAATTGTTTATACAAATCTTTTCAAAAGAAAGTTAATTATATAGTAAAAGTTTGTATTGCCACTCTTTTCACTAGAAACTGTAGTTGATCTAATAATAACAGTTTAAATCCCTTCATTTCTAATATAATTAGAATATAATGCTTACAAGAAAGAAGAAGTGAAAGATTTACTGAAATATAAAAAACATCTGATTAAGACTAAGTTAAAATAAAATTATTATAACAATAATATGAAATTAGCAGAACAATAAAGAAAATTGGTAGATTAATATTTTATGATAAAAAGTAAAGCTAATTATATTGGATAATACTCTTATAAGAATATTATCTAATTACATTATAATATTATCTATTTATAAGTATAATATTATTTATTGATATCTATTTATTTTCATTGCTTTATGTTCTTTTTGTTATCTTATAGCTATCTGCTTATTTTTATTATTCTAATCTCTTTTATTATTTTATAACTATTTGCTTATTTTTATTGCTTTATAATTTTTTTATTTTAAAAAAGTTGACTATGTATTTTTATTATTTTACATCTTTTATTGTTAAAAAATAGTATTAGTATTATAATAATCTGTAATATATTTTTCAGTTAAATTTTAGCTGATCTTTAAGACACATGATTTGAAGGATTTAACTCAGTAACCTAGTAGTATCTTAAAACTGCTATAAATCTATTATGAAAATGATAGAGAGTCAAAAGTATTTTAGCTTAGATATTAAGTTATTATGTTTTAATTTTGACTAAAATTATAAAATAACATAAGCTAAAATTAAAACAAATTATAATAATATTAGAAACACTTACTTAAAAGATTTTTTAGAATTCTAAAGTATTAAAAAATTTATTTTTCTAAGAAGTGTTTCTTATATCTTTTAAAGACAACTTTCTAAGTTAGTTCTATATTTTATCAGATTTTTTATATTATCAAACTTTGTTTTAATATTTTTGAAGTCTTATAGAATCTGAATATCTCTTATTTAATTTATAAGTAATATATAATAAAATGCATTTTTACAATAACTTAGTTAATATTAATCTTAGAAATATAATTTATTATTATTAGATTTTTCTTATTGAAATGATTCCAATAATACTAAGATTATTTAAATCTAATTACTGAATAGCTAAAATCTAAAATATTTAGAATAATAAATTTAAAGATTTCCTATAATATGTAATTTTGCTGAAATTTACATATAAACTCTATATAAATTCTAATTTAAATTATAAAGAGATTAGCACTTTGGCTCATTCTGTAAAGTGTGAGTCCCCATTATAGGTTACACTATAATAGATCTTAGTTTAGCATCAGTTAAATGCAAATCGTAATATTAATTTACTACAGATTTTATTAGTTAAATTCTAAAATTGAATTTTATAGGATGCATACAAATCATGCATGTGAATAAATCATGAATTTGTAGAATATGATGACCCTTGAAGCTATCTATGTGATAATATTAGTCTCAAATCTTTCTGTTTATGAGTAGAAATTATAGTTAATGAATCTACTGGAAATATTATAAAAGATAAAACTTATAGTATAAAGGAGCTGGCTTGTAATAGGCAAATATTATATTGTTTACTTAGGGTTAGCTTTAGGGTAGCATCTAATAGTAGATATAAAATAATAGCATAAGTTATAAAATTTAGATAGTTGATCTTGTATTGTCTTTAGCTATCATATGTTTAAACCCTATATTAGGGGAGAGGTTGAGTTCGATTCTTAAGTTATTTGATAATATGGTAAGTTTGATCATTCTTTAGACTAGAAATAGAGTACCTTACTTGATCTAGAGTTCTAGACAAGTCGAGTTAACTCATGAGTCAGATAAGCTGAGTTGAGTTTAAATTAAATTGAGTTTATATTTTTTTGACTCGATGATTTGCGAGTCAAGTCAAATTCAAGTTAAGTTAAATATTTAACTCAACTTGATTTAAACTCGACTTGATTCGAGTTAATTTGAGTTGACTTGAAATAGTATTATTTTTAGGGATGTTAAAATCCAGTCTGATCTTAGTCTAGTCCTGAAACTCCCAGTCCATAGAATTTAGGTCCTAAGATTGGATTTTAGGACCAAGTCCTGAAACTGCAGTTCTAGAACTGCAGTCCTATAGAAAAATAATTGTTTAAGAAGAATGATAAGAAATCGTTTGACTTTAACAATAAAAAAATCGTTCAAGAAGAACGATAAGAAATCATTTGACTTAAATGATAAAAAAAATCATTCAAGAAGAATGATAAGAAATTGTTCAACTTGAACGATAAAAAATCATTTAAGAAGAACGATGAGAAATCGTTCAACTTGAACGATAAAAAAAATCATTCAAGAAGAATGATAAGAAATCAATCGATTTGAACAATAAAAAAAAATCATTCAAGAAGAACGATGACAAATTGTTTGACTTAAATGATAAAAAAATTAAATCGTTCAAGAAGAACAATGAGAAATCGTTCGACTTGAACAATAAAAAAAATCGTTCAAGAAGAATGATAAGAAATCGTTCAACTTAAATGATAAAAAAAATCATTCAAGAAGAATGATGACGAATTATTTGACTTGAACGTAAGGCATTTAATTGATGAAAAAAATCATAATTGATGATTTGATCAATCTTTCTCACACACATAATCGATTAAAAATTGAATTACTTAATTGATCACGTGTGATCGATTTCTTAATTAATACATTGTTCAATCGAACAATAAAAGTGAATTTTGATTTTAAATTAATTGATTTTATTATTAATATAAGTATCAAAATTACAATAAGCTAATTTTTATTACAAATTTCGTAATCAAATAAAATTCCTATAGTTTATAAATATAAATTAATACAAAAGGATTATAATATTTACTATTTCATTTTAATAATTGATTAACCGTCTTTGGCTTTAAACTATTCAATTTTGATTCACATCATCATTAAAAAACTATTCAGACGTGGCTAGAATATAATGTTTCAGGCAAAACTAGTTTTCAACATTTGAAATACTTCACCCAGAGAATTTTTCTATGATCTGAAACTATCCAAAACACTACTAGAATACCAAATATTTTCTAGTATTTTTAAATAAGTTGGAAACTTCTGTTTATTATCATTTCACTATTGGAATGGATCTATTGCAGGTAAAGCTTGAGGGTTTCTAAGTTTATCCAAATAGCACTGAGATTCATCTTGCTGTTTATGTAAAATATCAAGAATTTTTTTATACAAAATATAACGATACTATATATAATTAATCAAACATAGTAATTGTTGATCAATTAACCATTGGAAATTTAATTGATTATAATCAATTAAAGTTAGTCCAATTTTTTTAATCGAATTCAATAATTTGTGATCAAAAAATTGATTGACTCAATCAATTATCGATCCTACTTGATTCGATTAAGAACCTTACTTGAACGATAAAATAATCAAATTATTTAAGAAGAATAATGAGAAATCATTTGACTTGAATGATAAAAAATATCGTTTAAGAAGAATGATAAGAAATCGTTCGACTTGAATGATAAAAAAATTCATTCAAGAAGAACAATGACGAATTGTTCAACTTAAATGATAAAAAAAATCGTTCAAGAAGAATGATAAGAAATTGTTCAACTTGAATGATAAAAAAATTATTTAAGAAGAATGTTGATGAATCGTTTGACTTGAATGATAAAAAAAAATCAAATCATTCAAGAAGAACGATGAGAAATCGTTCAACTTAATGATAAAAAAAAATTATTCAAGAAGAACGATGACGAATCGTTCAACTTGAATGATAAAAAAAATCAAATTGTTCAAGAAGAATGATGAGAAATCGTTCAACTTGAATAAAAAAAAAATTGTTCAAGAAGAACGATGACGAATCGTTCAACTTGAACGATAAAAAAATTCATTTAAGAAGAACAATGATCCAAATCGTTTGACTTGAATGATAAAAAAAATTGTTTAAGAAGAATGATAACAAATCGTTTAACTTGAACGATAAAAAAAATTGTTCAAGAAGAATGATAACAAATCATTCAAAAAGAATGATGATCTGAATCATTCGACTTGAGCAATAAAAAAAATTGTTCAAGAAGAACGATGACCCAAATCGTTCGACTTGAATAATAAAAAAAATCATTTAAGAAGAATGATGACCTGAATCATTCGACTTGAACAATAAAAAAATTGTTCAAGAAGAATGATGATGAATCATTTAACTTGAACGATAAAAAAAATCGTTCAAGAAGAATGATGATGAATCGTTCAACTTAAATAATAAAAAAATTCGTTCAAGAAGAACGATGACCTGAATTGTTTGACTTGAATGATAAAAAAAATCATTCAAGAAGAATGATGACCTGAATCATTCAACTTGAACAATAAAAAAATTCATTTAAGAAGAATGATGACCTGAATCATTCGACTTGAATGATAAAAAAATTCGTTCAAAAAGAATAATGATCTGAATCATTCAACTTGAATGATAAAAAATTATTCAAGAAGAACGATGACCTGAATCGTTCGATTTGAACAATAAAAAAAATCGTTTAAGAAGAACGATGATGAATCATTTGACTTGAACGATAAAAAAAAATCATTCAAGAAGAACGATGACCTGAATCGTTTGACTTGAATGATAAAAAATCGTTCAAGAAGAATGATGATGAATCATTCAACTTAAATGATAAAAAATTTGTTCAAGAAGAACGATAACCTAAATTGTTTGACTTAAATGATAAAATAAATTGTTCAAAAAGAACAATAAGAAATCGTTTGATTTGAATGATAAAAAAATCATTCAAGAAGAACAATTCATTATCATTCTTCTTGAATGATAAAAAAAATCATTCAAGAAGAACAATAACAAATCATTTGACTTGAATGATAAAAAAATTATTCAAGAAAAACGATGATGAATCATTCGCTCCCTCCTCTTAATCTTTTTTTTATATTTAAATGTTTATAAAAATTTAAAATTGACTCATAACTTGATTTGAACTTGACTCAATTTGAATAA
>CAJVPQ010003955.1:0-10167 GCA_910591825.1 Funneliformis caledonium | reverse complement strand
CTACTATAACGAATAATTCGTTAACGCTATAACGAATTATTCGTTATACATACCGCATAATTCGTTATAGCGTTAACAAAGATTCTTATAACGAAATCCTGATCGGCTGGATCAGCAACTTCGTTATATCGAGGTGTGACTGTATATTTTATACTTGATTTTTTTAATATATAAAATAATTAAAGAATGCTTATTCTGAATAATTTTTTTGAATTTTAACATAATTGTAATTAAGCTATTTTTTATAATAAATATCTTTACCTAACTTTCAATAAGTTATTTTAAATTTAAATAAAATTAAATTAAATTAAATTAAAGATTTTATAATATTTTTATATTTTTAAGTTATATGTTAAAATAAGATTAATAAATTCATATTAAATAATATTCTAACTACACTGATCAATTTATTATATACACATGTATAACTTTATATAATATTAGTTAAATTATCAAGAAAATATCCTGTTAGGATTTATTCTATTATAATATCATAATATAATCTGATAAATATCATTAAAAATAAATAATACAAAAATTTAAAAACAATTAAATTAAAAATTAATGAAAAAATTAAAATTTATTAAAAATTCTTATTTTTTTAAAGTTTTATATAAAAATATATAATTAAAAAATATATCATATTATTATATAATTAGATTATTAATTTAAGTTTAATTAAACTATTTTATTTTCTTATTTTAATGATATAATTTATATTTGATTTATTTATATATTTAAAAACAGATTTTAAAACTTTTTAAAAATCTAATTTAATAAATTAAAAATTTAAAATATTTGTAAAAATATAAAATATAGAATTAATATGTATTATTTTTTTTAAAATATTAAAATATATGATGATAATATAATATATAAATAATTATTTTTTCTATATGTACATCTTTTATTTCTGAATTATTACACATTTTTACTTTACAATTATTATAACTTTTAATGTTAAATTTAAATTACATCTTTATATAATAATTGTATAAATTTGAATTTTTAATTTATATATTTTTATATTTTTTTTTTATAATTTTTATTAAGTTTAAAATTAAATTTAAAAGGCTGATTTTTATTTTATATAAAAAACTTAAAAAAGAATTTATAATTCTCAGAATTTAATAATATTATAGATTTAAAATTAAATTATATATAATAACCTATAATTTTATAATACAAATTAATAAATAAATATGATTATATTATAGTTTTTTTATTAAATTATTCTTTATATAATATTTTTAAAATCTAATTTTATTTTAAATAAAATTCTTTTAAACTTTTTAATATGATTATACTCATTTTATAATAAAATAAAAAAAAATTAAATTAAATAAATTCAACTTTAATATAAATAATAATCATTATCATTTATATTTTACATATATAGTATATATTGTCAAAAAGTAATTAATTTAATATATATTATAAAATAAGCTATATAAGTATATTAGAAAAATTACTAAAAAGATCAGATTTTAAAAAAATCTTTTAAATAAATTAATACCTTATTATATTTATTCTAATAATTTTAAAAGCTAAAATGTAATAAAATTCAAAATTTTATTAAAAAATTTCTTAAATTTGATTTTTCTATTAATTATTTCATTTGATTTATAATAAAAATGAAAATTTAAATAGTAATAATATAAAAATTTTAATGTTTATAATTTTTATTAAAACTATTTTATATAAATATTATATATTATATATTATATAAAATAAATTTTAAATATAAATTGATATAAATAATCAAATAAATAAAAATATATAATATTAATAATATATTTGAATTAAAAATTTTATATTTTCTCTTATATTATTTAAATAGGAACTTAAATCAAAAATAAATATTTTAAATAATTTGTTAAAAAAAAATTGAATTAATATTTTATAATATAAATTCTATTATATTTTATATGAATTTAATGAATAAAAAATATATATTAATTAAATACTTATCTTATTAATAAAAAGTTAATTCTTAAAAAATAATAAAAGTATTAACTATTAGATTAATTATTTTATTATATAACTTTAAATTATTAAAATAATTTAAATTGTTAACTATTCTAAATTAATTGTTAATTATTCAAATTACTTATATCAATTATTAATTAACAATTTTAATTTTAATTTTAAATTTTAATATTAAATTTTTTTTATATTAAAATGTTTATTATATAATAATATTTAAATATCAAAAAAAAAGATATTATATTAATTTATATATAAGTACTAAACTAAAAAAAATAGGTTTATTTAAATATTTTTCTTAAAGATAACATTGCAATTATTGTAATCCTATAATAATTATTTATCACCTATTATATTAGTTATAGTATTATCTTTAATTTTTTTAAATATTTTTATTAAATCAATATAAAATAAATTTTATTTAAATATATTTATAAAATTTATATATGTAGATATAAAATCTTAAAAACCTCAAAAAAAGCTTTATTAGTAGTAAAAAAATCATAATAATAAACTATATGTATTAATTTTATTAATTAAATAAATAATAAGTAGTAAAAATTTTAAGATTAATAAGGCTATTTGAATATTTTTTATTCAAGAAATTAATTATATACTGTACCGTTCTGAAATTAGATAATCTTTTTTGTTATAAGGTTGTTTAATTTTGGATACTTTTAAAAATAAAAAATTTAATTAAATTTAAAAGAAATTTGACCTGTTCAGTTATGAATTAGGAACGCTAGTTTATTTGCAAGAAAGCCATGTATTTAAATGTTAAATATCATGAAGATCACTTGTAAAACATAATATAATATCGCGATTAAATTTAATCATATGTGATAATGATAAATCACGAGCTCGTTAATAAACCAGTTTAAAAATTTACACAAATGCCGCCTCAAAAAAAAAAGCAAAATTGTTTAAGTGCTGTTAATAAAAAATAGTTAAACGATGCCACAATTCATATGCCGTTGAGCAAAAGAGACAAGTTGTCACTTATGCTAAAGAAAATGGAATAATTAAAGCAGCAAATACTTTTGAACTTGATAAAGGTATGGTTAGTCGCTGGGTCAAGTTGTATCTTATTATTAGCAATAGTTTTATCTTTTTTTATAAATTAATTTATCTAAATCTTACGTAATATTTAGTTTTACCAATTTTATAGATCCTTTATATTGCAATTAATTCTTATTATATTATATAATTTGTTATACAAATTTTTTAGGTTACAATATTTATATATAGTTAGAGATATTTTAATGCAGTTTATTATATTTAATTTAGAAAAATCTATTATGAATTAGTATTTAAGAAAATTACAATTAAAATTTTCACATTAATCTAAATTATACTATTAGAATTCAATAATGATTTGCAGAAGAATAGATATGGGAAGTTTGCTAGAAAAATTAGGCTCTAGAAAATTTTTTGACTAAACTTAAGACCTTATTACATTTTAATTTAATAACACCGAAAACTAAATGAAATAACAATCAAAACTTTGTTAAAAAATTTCAGAACCTGATTTTCCTAGCAATCTTTTCATATAAAATAACTAAAGGAATTAAAGCTAAAATATTAATTAACCTTACTTAATAATGCTTTAGAAGTTATAATTCCAAATATTAAAAAGAACGTGAAAAAGCAAAAAAAGAAATCTATAGAGTAGATTCTAAGTCATATGTGGGTTGGAGTTTGTAAAAAATATAGTTAGATTTTCGTTTTATTTTACGTGCTCTCAACATTAATAAAGCATTTATGTTGGCTAAAAATAAAGAAAGTCGTATTAATTGGAATTGTGTTTATTTCATTTGTGATGAAATCGTGGGTCGTACTTGTTATAATTCGGTAAAGTGTTAACCAGGCTTGCTTTTCAGCCGAAAATTCAGGATCTTTGATCTACCATTCCGCAATTACGTATTATTCTTGTCTTTTCTTTACAGGCAGCCACCTTACATGATCACAAAAAATTCCGTCACTTCAAGCAAATTTTTGACGGTCCGTCACTAAAATTTCAGTCACATTCACGTATTGCTTATCATCAAAAATTCTCCTTTAACCTCCTTGCAATGTTTAGAAAGTCTTATTTGATGAGGGGGAGTTAAGTTACCGTTACTAATATTTGCAAAAATCGTTCATCCAAAGATAAGTACAGGGGTTGATCTTGACAAATAATTTTGTTTTTAATAGGAAAATTGGAAATATCGATTAACCGGATCTCTTAATGCGATTGTGAGTAAGTAAGATTAGTTATCAATCATTGACCGCTTTGATTTCTTACGAATTCTCGAAGCCTGGCGCAATATCGTAATAAAAAGATCGAAACAAAACTCAACCTCATGCGAGATCTAAGGAAAAAAATTGTATTTGAGACGGTATGGTATACCATGAATAAGAAGCAAACAAGTAAGTCACGATGGATTTAATGCTCTGCAAAATTTTTTTCTGACTAATTTTTTATTTCGGAATTTACATTAGTTTTGAGTTCGAAATCCTTATTTAGCCGAAAGAAAATTCCTTAGCGGTTCTTGGAATAGACTGTAAGTGGATTTGGTGTATCTAAAGAACCGGAATATTTGGGATGGAGTTGGGATTTCCGAAATGGACTTTGTACGTAGGTAATTAGTTATTAGCATTAGTGATGGGATTAGTGAACAATTTGGCGGAGCCAAAGAATAGGGGCAGTCAAGACGGGCTTAGGGTCCGATTGCTAGTGTTCCATTGTTTTTAGCACGCCCATGCAACTTCGCGAAAATATTATTTTTGTATCTCTATGGACGAAATACCTAATTGAATAAATATAATAAAGTTTTCGCCTTTCATTTTTTAATTGTGTATGCGGTGTGAGAAATTTTTATTCGGGTTGCGTGTTTAATGTATCGCAAATTAAAAATTGTGCTTATTTGGCTAGTAATGATACATCCCTACCTACGCTATGGTAACTGCTAATATTTTAATCCGTTTCAAGCTAGTGCTTCCTAATACAGGGCAATGTCAGAAACTCAGTATCGGCAAAATAGGTCGATCTTTTTTTATTATTATTAATATTATTATTATTGTTGTTATTATTACTAATGTGCTAGGAACTGACAGAATGAATTCATTGTATATTTTAAGATGTTTTAATGTTATTTGGTAAATGAATTGTATAAGTATACATAAGGATTTATTCAAATTTATTTCCACGTGTTAGAACCAGGAATGCACACCGCAAAGGAGTAAAAACTTTATTTGGATTTTTTTTTTTTCCCCGTCATACGGGATGAGAAAATCAGATTATTTCTCAATTTTGATTACATATGAAGTTAACGAGTGACATGAGGAACCTCCTTTGGCAAAAAAAAAAAACTTATTTATTTCTAATCTCCTAGAAAAATTACATAACGCCCTACTTTTGGAAGTTTTATATTTTTTTTTTTAGAAAAATGTTTTCCAGAACTCATCGGAACTTGGAATGGTTCCGAATGCTTTACATGTAAATGCACATCATCGATCTTTCATAAATATATAAAGTACCATCAAAGACTTTTTTTTGGTATTGAATATAAGAATTCTAAAGATATATCATCACTCAAACTTTCTCAAGACCTATATTTGCAATAACGAAATTCGAAAATTTTAATTCATCATGTCATTAAGGGGGGTCTTTGGTAGTTCTACTACATTGTTTGCAATTTTCGCGGCAAATATTTCAAAATCATCCGTTCATCCACACGTAGAACATCATCATCATCATTCCAAAAAGTAAGTAGCCTATTCTTTTTTTTTTTTAAAAAAAAAAAAGAAAAAAAAAAAAAACTCAGTACAAACTAACTTTTTTGTAGAGAACAAAATTCGAGTCGTAACCATCATAATTCTCATCAATTTCAAATTCAACCACCCAAATCAAGACAACCTGCATTCTCAAGGTATAATCAGAAAATAGGCGATAAGCTAAGAAAATCCAAATCCAAAAATTCAACGCCAAGCAAACGAAAATAAGCTAATGCTAATTTCATTTGTTTGTTGGGACATTCGGTTTTTTTTTGTTTAGTTCAAAATTTCATCATTTAATTTAATTATTTTAATGTTAGTCGATCATTTCCTTTTCTTTTTTTACAATAATAATGGAATATCAACTCAAATTGTATATATAAATAAATAATATGTAATATAAATCTTAATTCTATTCTAATCTAATAAATTCTAATTTTTTACAAAAAAGCGTTCATATTTTTGTAATAAATGTAACTTTATAACCCCTCTGATACATATAAAAAAGGTCATATGGGAAGATTGCTAAAATAATCAGGTTCTGAGAATTTTTAACAAAATTTTGGATTTTATTGTATTTTAGTTATGATGTTATTAGATAAAATGCATTAAGAACTTAAATTTAGTCAAAAATTAGCAATCTTTCCATTTGAATTCACGGGAATTTATTGTAGTATTATTTTATTATTATTATCAACAGTGTGTTAGTACATTCGTGAATTAACGAATTTGGTTTAATTTAAAATATGTATGAATCAAAGTTCAAGTTTAGTGTTATTTTAAGTGTAAACAATAAATCATAATCATCTATTAATGTTTAGCTATTTTAGGCAAATCTCGAAAATGTTCATTTTGATGGAAAGTTGTTATTTATACAAAAAGTTGTCTTCGAAGGAATACAATTATTAAAAAAATATTCAGAAAAATGCGTTGTTTAACATACAAAGATATATATAGATTAAAATTCTAGAGTTCCTCCTTTTCACATGCCATCATGAATAAGGCAAATAATTACAAAACCAATAACCAAAGTTGGAGATGGAATTGTGAATTGAATCAGGATTACCAGATGTAAGTTGAATAAATAAAATTTTTTATCGCGCCTATTTCGTGGTTGAGTTTAAGCAAATATAGCTACACCAAGCCATGATTTGTGTATTATAGTCTAATAAAATACTTATTTGTTATATTTTTCTTTTTTTATTCAAAAATTATAAATTTAAATTTAAATTTAAATAATTACAGTAATAATAAAGCTTCGGTGAAACAACTAATAAAAAATTTCCAAATTTCCATCTTCAACTAATTCTTACATAACGGTAATCATGTCGTTAGGAACGGCTAAAGCTTTAGATTGAACAGCTTCAATAATTCTATCACCAAAAAACCAATTTGCAACAGCAATCAACCGAGCATCTAAACCAACATAATAAGTATTTTTAGGATAAGGAGCGGTTAAAGCATGTACGATAGCATCGCTCACAACAGCAGGTGGAATCATCGATGCCCCTAATAATGAACTTCTCTTTGCAATCATTCTGAATAAATTTTCATAAGATTCAATTGCATTTGATGTAATATTATATGATATGTCATGGTATTTTGAATCAGATGTGAATGAGACAAAGTTACGATATGCTTTCATTTGACTTTCGGTAAATCTGGTAGAAACAACACCTATATTCGTACATTGCAACGTTAATCTCGATGTTTGATGGCTGACTAATCTCCGAAATTTAAACCCTTAAGAAGAACTTACCAGGTTCGACGAGCGAAAAATGTATGCCCATAGATCTAGTCTCCATTCTCCATACTTGTGTAATTGCTCTAATAGCGGCTTTGGTTGCTGAATAAATTCCCATAGAAGGAGCAGGACCCCAAGATGCGATGCTACCGACGTTAACAACCCTGCCCCTGCTTTCCCTTAATAAAGGTAAAAACTTCTTTGTTAAATTAATAATACTAAAATAATTAGTATTAAAACTATCCTCATAACAACTTTCTGATGCGATCTCCAGAGGAACGTAAAAAATCAAAGCGGCATTATTAACCAATCCAACAAAAGGAATCTCTCTTCCTATCGTTGTACGAACCGAATCGTACGCTTTTTGAATATCATCTTTATTAGTTACGTCCATTATTAAAGGTATTAATTTTCCATTCATAGCATTATCAAGTTCTGCAAATCGATTCTTCAATTCCTCGGCATCAACTTCCCTACGAACCGTTGCAAACACTGTATAACCTTGTTTGGCCAAAGTTAATGCGACATCTCGTCCGATTCCAGAAGAAGTTCCCGTAACTAAAACTGCTGGATGATAACTTGATGTTGAATTATGAACATGTAATGGTGATTGATTAAGAAATTTAATTAAAATTATCGAAACGAGTGTATTATATGCATATGTAATATAGTCGATTACAAGTGTTAAATGAATTAACACTTCATCAACTAAGTCTCCGTAGGACATCGTAATTTTTTTTTTTTCGTTATTTCGAGTAAATGCAAAAAGATGATTTTTTTTTTTTTTTTTTTTAAAAAAAAAAAACTCCGTACACCCCTTTATTTTTTTTATGGTATCTACATCTTAATTTACCTAAATTGATTTCTAAATTGTGTTGATTGGCACGTGAAGGAAGCTTTTTATATGCCTTAGATGTAAATCAAATTGGCGTAACAATTTTTGGGAAAATTGCAGAAAAACTTTTTTTAATGTCGCAGCAAATTGAAAAACAGTTTTTCTTTTTTCATGCTATATTACAATTGAGTAAGTATTTGATCATGAAGACATCATATCTTTTTCTTACGCATTTTCAATTAATTGTTCCAATTTATCAGCAGCAGATTGTACATGAGAGGCAACGCCACCACGAACTTCTCTAAGCATTTCATTCATTTCATTAGATTGTCTAACTTTAACTTCTCTTTTCAATCTGTCAAGTAAAGCTTTTTTATCAACATTATCAATGTGAGGAAGGTCTCTGAGCAATTCTGTAGGATTCTTTAAACGCTCTTGTCCGATAGCCGCAGCATATTTTCCAAGCGCCGAAGCTAAAATTTTAAATTCTTTTAGTTGATCTTATTTATAACAAAGTAGGTTAAAAAAGTTTGATAAAATACCTGCGGTCGCAGCCTGAGTTTTGAAGTGAGGACCAGTACCCTCTTTACTTTCTTTACGAGCGTAATCCGTAGACAAGGATTTTAATTCAATAAGATTACGATTTTCTGCTTCTACACTTATACCTTCTATATGTTCATCTTGATGATAAACGTTGATTGGCTGCTCTTCAACATCGACTATGTATTATAAATAAATTTTGATCAAATATTGTTAAAATAACAAAGATAATGAAAGAAAAAAACGGATGCAAACCACCACCAACTCCTGGTGGACCATATTTCATTTGTCTTTGTCCTGTTGTTGGTTTGGGGACATATTCATCATTTATTTCTGTTCTTTGGTTAAATACTCCTTTCGCAGTAGACATTTTTTCGATAATTTATTCGCGAGAAAATCGGCAAATTTAAAAAAATTTTGACCTCTTTTATAACAAAATTTTTGACACGAGTTACAAAATACATTTCGTATTTCGTTATTAATATGACATAATAATTGAATCATAAACGGTTTTATCCACTTAATGTAATTAAAATAGTGTTGGTTTATGGTAGCAGACTAAAAATTTGATTTTTAATTGTAAAAATATTCTGGAAAAGATCATTAAACACAATAAACTTTTACTATAATGAGTTACCAGTGTAATCAAATGAATATCAATAAAATATTTGCTTAATAGATATTATATAACTTATCAATAAAAATGTATCATTAATTAAATTAATGAGTATGATAAAAATCCTATAAGTATCTATTATTAAAATAATGACAAATAAAAATATAGATAAAAATGCATCTTATATTTATTAATAATGTTAAAGCATTTTAATTAAGAAAATTTTACATTATATTAGAGATATCTATTATTAATAACAAGTATATATAAGTTTAAAAGGCATTTTAAAATAAATAAAATTAGTATTTATATATAATTTAAATAAAAAATAAATGTTACAAATAAAAAATAATAATAATATAATAATTTAGTAATATAATAATATTATTTTATAAATAAATATTATACAAATTATTCAATTAAATTAGATACAAACTTAAATAAATAGTAATAATGAAAAATTTTAAAATCTATATAATTAAGGTTTTTTGTCTAAACTTATTTTAAATTTGGCAAAATATTTAAACTATAGTTTTGCTAATTTTTTACTAAGGTTTTGATATAGTTTTACATTTTATAAGCTTTGATATGGTTGTATTGTTAACGTGCAATTCTTGCGAATTACGACAGTTAGACGGGGTGTTCGAGTGGTGATTCTTTTAAAGTTTACGTAGTAATCTAATAGTTGTC
>CAJVPQ010003954.1:0-10167 GCA_910591825.1 Funneliformis caledonium | reverse complement strand
CGTGAAAATATTTCTGGAAAAATTATATCATAGTAAAATTATATTTGTGTAATGAAATCAGTAATCATCTACTATAACGAATTATTTGTTATATATATTGTATAATTTATTATAGCATTAATGAAGATTCTTATAATGAAATCCTGATCGGCTAGATCAGCAACTTCGTTATATCGAGGTGTGACTATAGTGAAAATAGGATCAAAGTTATTATTGTTGTCAGAGATGACATAAGGAAGATCAAAATTAAAGAAGATAAAATTCTCATTTTTTCGATCAATATTGATATTTGTAGCTTTTACGAGGTTGAATTTGATAACACATCTTTTATTTCAAAATTGTTGAGTTTCTTCAAAAATAAAATGCATGAAGGAGAAGCAAATAGCTAAAGCTGTAAACATATATAAAATTTTATTATAAATGAAATTAAATAGGTATTTATGAATAATGTCTTTGATAAAAATTAGAAAAGAAGTAGTATTTAACAGTTTCCAGCAGTTCAGACTTTCGATCTTAATAATAGATGCATTAGTAATAAATTTAAGAAAATCTTTTAAATATTAGATAAGAAGTTTCATTTCATAATAGATCATAGGACAAAGCTATATATGATAAAAATCTTCATTAGTAGCATTATACTTAGGATACAATAATGAAAATAAAAATAAAAATAGGTATCTAATTTTGAGAACTTCTATTATAGGTAACATTTTAAGGAATTATTAGTATTTTTTTCTTTATTACTAATGTGAGATATATTATATGATATTGTCATTTAGATAAAAGAATGTAATAAACTAATGGGACTAAAATAAATATTAGTGTTTAGAAACAACATGAAGTTTGAGAAATTGTTGCAAGTATTTATATTGGTAGATGTACTTTATAAATTGTCTGATGCAAATAAGAATAAAAAGTCTATCATAAGTGTAGAAACTTTTAAAAGTTGTAAAAGTATTAAATATAAGGGCCATAGTATCTAAACAATTTCATATAAAGCATCTACTTTGTTATTATAGAGATTGTCTATATGTGCTTTGACTTTAATCATTAAAACTTTAAGGTTATTGATAGTAATTATTTCAAAAAGATAAGACTAATGCAAAAGATTATTGATTTTTAAAAAAGATTTAAAAGTTGGAGACTCTCATGAAAAAAAGTAATATTTGTTGAATTGAGAGATGATAACTGTAAACTTAATAAAAACTGATATATTACAATTTTTTAGGGCAGTTAAGAGAGTAGTAAAAAGAGTTGCAAACTCTAATAAAAATGAGAATAGAATGTTAGTAAAGAAAAGTGTATTGAAAGAAACCATTAAAGAGTCAGTATGTATTTGTAACTAAGCTAAACCTATTTGATTGAAGGTAGACCAACATCTTATAATGAATCATCAGTATAAAATTCTAAATTAGATACATGAGAAAGTAAGTCAAAAAGGTTAGTAAATGATTTATAAATACAGAAGAAATAAATTTTTCAATAAAAGAATTAAAAGCTGAAAGAGCAAATGTATCAGATATATTAAATAATAGTGAAAATGATAAAATAACTGAACTTGTAAGAGTAAGTTAATTTAAGGCATCTATTAATAATACAATAGAGTTTGATTAATAGTTATAATTATTAGATAAGCTAGCATAATTTACTTAAAAAAGTGTAAAATAACAGTTAAATCTAACTGAATCAGCTGCTAATTAGATCTATATTAAGAATTTTGTGTCTTTTTAATTGCTTTTCTAGATGCTGAAGTAGTGTAAAAAAAAGGTGACAGATGGTGTAGTAAATTTGTGATTAATTTCAGCTGACATTATGCCATAATTCTGACCGATCTTGGAACTCATAATTTGGATCCAACTTAGTGACATGATGCGTCATGATAGTATTATAGTAGTGTCATAGAACTATTGTGGAATTATCATGAAACTGGCAGGATGCCAGAGAAGTTCTATTAGTTCACCAGTTTTATGCTAGTTTGGATGCCAAAATATTATATCCAAAAATCTAACCAAAATTATAAAATAATGTTGACAGAAATTTTTGTTAATTTTACTGCGCCTTAAATTATGAGTGTTCATCTCAGGATAATACCTAGGATAATGTCTAGGATGCTGAGTTATACAGCCAGAAATTATAGAATAGTGCTGGCTGAAATTTTTGTTAATTTACTACGCCTTTAGTTCTGAGCACTTTCCTATCACTTTCTCATCACTTTCTTGCAACTTTTTCGTTACTTTTGAGGGATATTGATGGGATATTGTAAGTTCTTCTGAGGCCTGATCATGGTCGAGGTAGTATGTATGCCAATTTTTGAGCGTCCCTATAAAAATTCTCTGTCCCTATAAGAAAAATTCACAGGAACACTTATAGGAACAATCTTGATATTATTTTTGGACTTCTTAGTTTGATTTATTGAGTTCTTTATTACTTATCCTTATATTCCTATAAGTTCCTATGAAAAATAAAAGTTCTAGAAAAAAATTCGATTGTTTTATAGAACTCTTATAAGTAACTATAATCATGAATATAATTGATATAATTGGTATGATCGATATATAGTATAAAAAAATAAAAAGATAAAGAGTTTAGAAATTTATAGGGACTCATAGGATCATAGGGACAAGTAGTAAAAATGTCTTCTTAGGGTTTTAAAATTGCCAGTTTGCTATACTAACGGCATCCTTGTTAAGTTTTTTTACTATTCTATAAATTTTTCATGAGGTCAAATTTTTGATAAGTCATTAAGATCAACTTATATCATTAGGCATTTTCATTCTATCGAGAGCTTCTCCTAATGCTTCTGGAATCTACCAGTCCTGAGACATCTTATCCAATTTTTTTCAGTGATAATTTGCTTTCGAATAGCACTTATTTACATGCAAATTACAAAACTCATATTTAGAAACTATCAGTCTTATACATCTATCTTGTTTATATAGAGCTCACTAACATCTTTTCTAGTGAATACTACACCCTTCTGATCGCATACTTCCATTCTCACAAACTATTCCTTCATTAGAGGGATACTGGCAAATATATTTACCGCTTATTGATATTATTCTTCCTTCGGTCAGTTAATCTTTTTGATGTTATAATAATATTTATTTTTATTTTAAACTTTTTTGTTAGAGTATTATACTGAAACGGTATACTAGATAACATATCTGAAAATTTTTACTATGAGCCAATCTGAGCTTTCAGAGTTTCTTGACGTATCCGTCCTATACTATTGTGGGTTTAAAGCGTCTGATGTAGGTTAATACCTATATAAAATCTGCGATGATAGTGTTAGGCCAAGGCAATTCCTTAGTGCAGATAATGAGGATGAAATAAAAGCTATACAGTCAACTCTTGATATAGCGAACTCTTGATATAACGAATTTTTTAAACAAATATAATAAAAATACTCTTGTTATGGCGAATTGGCCAATCAAATCTCTTAAAATCTTCACTATAGCCTTATAGTGAAGTTGAGTTCTAGGACATAGAGTTCGTTATAACAAGAGTTGACTGTACTCACAGATCATGAAGGCCATTCTTTACACAAAATTATTGATGGTGATGAGCCACTCTATACTATCATTAATTTCAATTTGCCAAGAGAAGTATATAATAGCATTGAACCCAAACTTAAAGGTAAAGAGATACGAGATTTACTTATTAGTACTGTTACAAAAGTGTGTTTAGAGATATTCCCGAAGTGAGATCCTGAAACTATAACCATTGCCAGCAGTAGTGATGCAAATAAAATGTCTTACCATATCTCGACTACTGGTATGAGACTTAAAAATATTGCATAGGTCGCAATATTCATTAAGCTTGTTCATAAAAAACTTCCAGTGTTCCTTCAGGGGAATAGTATTATCGATAATTTAGCAAATAAACGATCTTTTTCCTTGCGAATACTTGGAATACCTAAGTTCGATGAAAGACTGGCTCTCATATATGAGTAAAAAAAGTAATATTCTCAAAAGATGGAACTGTCTTTGACTTTATAATCCGCTCATGCAATGATAAATCAAAAGTCATTGATAATCCTCTTTGGGGGTTCAAAGACAGAAACCAGAAGTTACTCTAGTAGAAGTAATACTACCACTGAAGCTGAATTTGAACTAGTAAAGACATTACTTCAAGAAGCTAACATCAAAGGGTATAGTCTTTCATATCCATCTAAAAATTTTTCTGATAAATTTTCACTATCATGTCTCTCTTCATCACACATGATAGTAATAATGCCTATATAATACGAAATAAAAATCATACAGCTTTTTCTGCTACTGAGCAAACTAAGATAGGCAACCTGGATCCAGAAGCCTTCAAAAAAACTTACTATTAGCAAAACTGCCTTGAATTGAGAATAAAAACTTCTAAGTCCCGTAAAACTAGAACAATCCAGAATTTTAAATTCTAACGATTACTTTGTATGAGGTGATCTAATAGATATGTGTGTATCTGAACAGAAATTTTCTCGTAATGAGATTTATAACGCAATTCAGGCAACAGTCACCTGTATTCAAATGACATCAAAATTATAGGATGCTCAAAACAGAAGATACAAATGATAGACTATATTTTGATATAGCGTTAAAACTAGATCTTGTCAAGTATGATGCCAGAAATCTATACTCAAAAATAAAATTGTAACACTTAAAAATCTTTTAATACTTTAAAAAAATAAAATTTGAAAAAATAAACTAGTAACTTTATTTTCCATGATAAGTATTATTAAATTACTAGCTAAATTTTCAAAATAATAATTACATAAAAAGTTATAAGCATTTAAAGTCAGGTGATTTTCATATGATTGACCAAATTTGAAACAAAATCAAATCACGTGCACAAAATTCTATTGGTCAAGTATTTTATAATTTGGGCCAACATTATAATAATTTAATGCCAGCCCAAATTATCATAATTAATTAGACTCGGGTATTTTTTTGATTTGATTTTTTTTTTGACTTATTTATTTATTTATTTATTTTTTTGATCTTCGTTTTAAAATTTGATTACACTTTTGAGATGCTACATAAAACAAAAAGGCAATGGCAAGTTAGTCAAATACTTAGAAAAAAAGGACGCTATGTATCTCAAGATCAACTTACCATTAAAAGAGATACTTCAGAAAGTGAGATTATTGAATTGATTGATGATTTTATTGATGATTGGACAGAAGAAGATTTAAAAGAGTTTAAAGATGTAGAAAAAAACTTATCACCAAAACTCTTCATTGGCATGAAGATGCTAATTATAGTATCAGAGCAGTATATATCAGAAATTCAAGGACTACAACCTGGAGAAAAGAAAAAAAAAAGAGAAGTTAAAAGAAAATGCAAAGAAAATGAGAACAATTGATACCTTTTTTAGAAATTCCAAACAATCATCTTTATCACAATCATTTTCATTACGATTATCTTCATCTTTATCTTTAAAAAGTTCTTCACTTATGTCACAACCATTACAACCATCTTTATTTCTATCTAATAACTTACATATTTGCTTAGAAGAAATAAATCAACAATATTTATTATTAAAATCTGCAAAAGAAAATGAGAAACTCTATACCTATGACTATTTACGTTGCTTAAATATACATAGGTTTATTCAACTATTATTAGATAGATAAGGAAAGATGGAAGCCAGTAATAATATTGCACAAACCATATAGAATAAGAGCGATTATATGGCATGTTGTATTCGAAAATGGGGAACCCATTTTATAAAAATGGAAGAACTTCTTTCTTATCATCAAGGGAAATATTCAAAGTAAGAAAGCTTATTAAATGATAAGGATTTTAAGAAGAATGCTAAATGTGGTTACGGAAACAAACACCAGAATCACGTTCTCCTAGAAGCCTAAAAATGTATATAAAGAAACAGTTTTTCCAAAATTAACAGATCATATTAAAAAAGACACGATTTCTGAAAGAATCTGTCAAACTTATATGCATTTGTGAGATATAAGTATAATGAGAAAAAAAGGGGGTTTATTATGATAGGCATGAACGGCCAGACGTGGTAATATATAGGAAGGATTGGTTAAAGAGGATGTTTGAATATAAGAAATCTATAAAAGAATTTGATAGTAACATGTTGGACATTGTTTTAGAATCACAGCTTAAGACAGAAGAGAAGGAATTGGTACAAATAATATATGATGAATGCTATTTTTATGCAAATAATGGGCAACGAAAGATTTGGATAAACAAAGATGAGGATATTCTATGCTCAAAACACATTGGACGCTCTATCATGGTTTCGGCCTTTCTTTATCAATATCATGGGTTATTACAATTATTCAATGAACAATTGCAAGCAAATTCACACATCAAAAATAAAGAATCTTTTGTTCTTCATTCTATATAAACAGATGGATATTGGAAATCAGAGCATATGTTAGATCAGGTTTGTACTTTTCTTATTATTCATTATTTTTTTAAAGAAAAAAGTTTACTAATTTTCCTTTCTACTTATAAATAAAGCTTGTTCATCAGGCAATTCCGATATTTGAGGTATTGCATCCTAAATGCATTAGAGTTTTTTGCTTTGATCAGTCAACAAACCATAATGCTATGGTAAATAATGCTCTTATCGCAATAAGAATGAACCTAAATTCTGGAGGAGCGTAGCCTAAAATGTATGATAGTTAGTACATTAATGAATATGGTGAAAGACGTGTTCAATCAATGGTATTTTCAGATAATTATAAATTGAAAGGACAATTAAAGGGTATTAAACAAGTACTCAAAGAACGTAACCTTTGGCCAACAAAAGGAATCTGTCTGACATGTGAGCAGTGCTCTGGAAAACAAGATAACATTGAATCAGAAAGATCAGACTGTTATGCGCGTAAAATAATGTCATTACAAACTGATTTTTGTAAATAATGATCGATATTGGAAGAAACGGTAATTAAAGTAGAATATATCTTAGAATAATATCCAAAATTTTATTGCAAATGCAATTTTATAGAGCGATATTAGGGCTTTGCAAAATGAGAGACCAGACGGTTATGCAGTTATAGTTTTACAGAATTGTTGAAATAAGTTCCGGAAGTTCTTATTAGCATTCCTATAACAACAATTTATAAGTTTGCACGTAAGTTGTGGAGATACATGGATGCATATGACAAGGGATTGGAGGGCAGAGCTGCTGAGTGAGCAGTTAACAAATATAAATCGCACTGTTATTTACAGAGGGCATTGAAAAATTAATGGAATAAATATATTGTAGTTAGTTATATAACTAGTCACAAATGTAAAAATCGTTAAAAACAATATAGTAAATAAAATAGTTAGCTTATAATATTGCTTCTTTCCACATGTTTAATAGAAGTTGGCTTAAATATTAGTACGCATAAAGTTCAACATTGTCAATTGATCATCTTAAAATTCAGATCATTACTTGTTATACAAATATTCTTGGTTTTTATTGATCAATTTTGATTCACGTGACTTGAGATTTTTGCAGAAAATTTGAAACAAAATCACGTGATTTTTGAGTATAGATTTCTGGTACTATATAATTATTTAATAATATATTATTGCTATTTTAGAAAAAGGATTTAAAAATGATGTTTTTCGACAAATATGTCATACTGCACTTGAATTATGGAAATTTATAGGTAGTTCAAATTTAGCTGATAAATTAATAGAATAAATATTTATATATAATAATTATCAAAGCCCATATAAATTCAAATTTGTATCTGAAATGTATAGTGTATTGACTTGGTGGAAAATGATCCAACAGGAAGAAAATTGGATCTAATAATTAGCATTAAAAATTTGTTCTATAGCACCACATAATGCTGGTTGCAAAAGAATATTTTCTGTTTTAGGTTGGATGTGTTCAAAACGCTAAACAAGGTATTATTTTGAATTTTTGTTATTTTCACCCTTTATAATTTTTTATTATTGTCTTAATTTTATATAAATACCTAATTATAGATTATCAATTGAACGAATGCAAGTAATGGCAAAGCTACATACTTACTATATCAGTAATACTTCCTCTGAAATAAGTTATGCTTATTCAGATCTTACTGATGATGAATTTTATAAAGCAGTTAGTGAAAGTTTTAATGATATTGTAGAATTTTCTGATGACGAAATTCAAGAATAAGAAGAAGAATTAAATATAATTGATGAAAATGATGGAGATGATAATCTTGTCATAGATAATGAAGAAACTCTTAAATATAGTAGCGAGTCAGTAATGAAAAATTATTTTAATTTTGATAACCAAGTTTTGCAAAAGCATTAGGAGTGAAAGTAAAAGTAATTATTGAACAGGAAACAACTGATTATAATTACGGAAAAAAGAATTATAATATTGATACATTATTAAATGCTAATTTTAACAAGTAAATAGCATATAAATTAGTATAAAATAAGTATCTGTATAATAAAAAAATATTGTTTCATTTTATATGTTTCAATATAATAAATTATTTTAAAAATTAATTTATTATTATAAAAATTTATATAAATGTATTTATAAAAAAAGCATAGTGATATTATATATATTAAAAAAAATTAAATTAAAAAAATAAAAATAAATTAACATCTTCGTCTCTTCCTTCCTTTAAACCTTCTCGTAATAATTTTTATTCTGATTAATTGAAACCTAATTAGAATTTTGTCAAATGTTGAAACCCTAATTAGTAATAGTTAAAACGTTAATGAAATATTTTGCCAATTGTGTAATATTAAAACTATGGTGAAATCCTTTGACCAAAGAATCGAACATTCTATAATAAATAAAAAAAAGTTAGAAATTTATTTAAAATAAAAAAAATCATCTCTTTTGAATCTCTGTGTATACCTAATCATGTTTAAAGCCTAACTGTCTAAGCCGGTATTCCTACAAAAATAAAAAAAACTTAGAAACGTTTTTTAAAGAAAAAAATACACACACTTTCCAATTTATCCAAATCTTCAAAAAGGTAGCACCTTATAAAATAAAGAAAAAAGAAATGTCAATACGTTTCTTAAATAAAAAAATAAAAAAAACTCTACTGTTTATACTCACTTGAAGTTCAGTTTGTAAATTCGTCTGGCATACTTACAAAAAATAAGAAAGAAACATTAGAAAAGTTTCTCTTTTAAATAAACAAAAAAAAACTTATGATATTCTGGTCTGATTATCCAAGTATTCCGACATCTTTACAAATAGAAAAATAAGAAAAGAAACGTTTTCTTAAATCAGATAAAATAAAAAAATCCTATTTACTCACCTCATGTCCATAATGGTTTTGTTAAGATTCAAAAAGCAGGCATTCTTATAAATAAAGAAAAATAAAAAAAAACTATTTATAACATTTTTTTAAAGTGTTTAAAACCCCTATTTACTTACTTTTTCTGTAAGACTTCAAGCCAGATCAAAATGAGTAAAAAAATGAATTAAAAAATTTAAAAAATTGATCAATTGGCAATTTGATATATTAATCATGTTATTTTAATCAAATCATCAATTTCAACCATTGTGATCAATTTTGACCTTCATAATCAATTTTGACCATTGTGATCAATTTCAACCCTCGTGATCAATTTTGATTCTTATGATCAATTTTGACTTTTATAATTAATTTTGATCTTTGTAATTAATTTTAACTTATATTTTGACTATGATTTTTTTTAAAAAATATTTTGATTTTAACTTTATTATTTCAGTTTCATGCATAGTTTTATCATTTCTAAGGAATAATGCATTTATCGTATCTTAGGTATAATGATTTTATCATTTCTAAGAAACATTACATTTATCATTTTTAAGAAATGATTCATTTATCATTTCTTAGGTATAATAGTTTACAGTAGCGGTTATAAATATCCGACCGCCTCTAACTCTGGCTACAAGTAAATAAATTCAAAAATTTTTTTTTATTTAAAAAATACATAACCAACTAATACATTGTGTAATCACCATCTGACTCTATAAGTGCAGCTGTACACCTTTCATGCTAGCTACCAAATTCGCGGCAAGTACAGGTGATAATCAGTTTCATTCTTTTGTAAGTTTTCCCTTTAACCCTCTAATTGATCGAATTTTTTTTTTGTATATTAATTTTCATTAACCTCTAAACGTTTTTTATAGGGTTTTGGTCTGGAGACATTGATGGCCAAGAAAGTACCTCAATGCCATTTTCTTCCTTCCATTTTTTCGCGA
>CAJVPQ010003953.1:0-10170 GCA_910591825.1 Funneliformis caledonium | reverse complement strand
TTATTTTATCAATATAACTTACTTGCTATCTACTTGAATCACTGCCTGATGCAACTGTATAAATACTTTTGGCAAACCGTCTGAGTTAAAACTTGTAAACCGTTAAAAGAATTACTGCTCAATTAAAAAGAGTCAACCCTCTGACACCACGTCTAACAGTTACAATCTAAAAAGTTTGCACATTAACAGTATATACATAATATACATATACTTAAAAAATAAAAAAATGTTGGATATTCTGAATTTTTCTAAGAACGCTAAGGACGCTAGGGATACCTATCTAGAAATCTTCTCAGAATTCTAAAAACATTAAAAAGCTTACTTTTAATGTCTCCAGAAGTGTCTCCCGCATTTTTTCTAAGGACAACTTTCTAAGGCTGGCTTTCTATTGTATTAGATATTTTTATTTCATTGAGAGCCTATTTTAATGCTTCTGGGGTCTGCCCGTTCTGAAGCATCTTATCTAACTTTTTCTGCTGATAATATGCCTTTGAATGACACTTCTGGACATGCCAATTACAAAATCCATATTTTGATACTATCAGTCTTACACACCCATCTTATTTGCATAGAGGTCGCTGGCGTCTTTTTTAGTGAATATTATACCCTTCTGGTTGCGTACTTCCATTCTCACAAACTATCTCTTCATCAGAGTGATACTGGCAAATGTATCCACCTTTCTTTCTGATATAATCTTCAGTGAAAATAAATATGTCATCAGAATCGTCCATCTTTAGTATTATTCTTAGTTAATCTTTGATATCTATAATAATATTTATTTTTATTTTGAACTTTTTTCCTAAGATATTATACCGAAGGGTATACCTAGTTATCATATTCTGAAAAAAATACCATGACCTATTCTGAGCTTTTAGAGTTCCTCAACACGCCCGTCTCATACAAACAAGGTTTTAAAGCTAAAGATGTGGGTAAATGCTTATATAAAATTCGTGATGATAGTGTTAGGCTGAGTCAATTTCTCAGAGCTGATAATGAGAATGATATCGAAGCTATTCTTTTGGACTATGAGGGCTATTCATTACACAAATTTATTGATGAGAATAAGCCACTCCATCCCATTATAGATTTTAATTTACCAATAGAAATGCTAAATGCTATCATTCCTAAAGTTATACGCAAAGAGACCTATGCATTTATTTAGAATGCCTTTAGAGATGTTTGTTTAGAAATAAATCTGAAGTGGGATAAAAAAGTATAACCGTCACCAGTAGTAGTAATAAAATAAAATCTCTCTTCATATCTCTACTACTGAAATGAGGCTTACAAACGTTATTCAGGTTGCAGTATTTACTGAACTCGTTCGCAAGAAATTCCTAGCAGGATTACAGAAGAAAACTATTATTGATAATATTGCAAATAAAGGTCTTTCTTCTTGTGGATGCTTGGATCGCCTAAGTATAAGGAAGAAACGAAAGAGCATATTTGTGTAAAAAAAGCTATTCATCTAAAAGATAGGACTATCTTCAATTTCATGATTCATCCACCTAATGATGAATCAGAAGTCGTTAAAAGTTCTCTTTTAGATATTCCAGAACTAAAAATCAAAATATGTGATGAAACAAATAATGAAACTGATCAGGCTGAGTTTGAATTAGTAGAAGAATTGCTCAGGAAGGCCAGTATTGAGGGATTTAACCTTTCATATCTATCAGAATCATCTCCTAATGTCTTTTCTCTCAAACATATGAGCCAATTATATTGTTCATTATGTGACCGGAAACATATAAATGAAAATAGATATATTATTTGATATAAAAAGTTTTATAGTTTTCACTGCTATAGTGCTGACTAGGAAAAGCCACTGGGTAAAAGAAAGCCTTCAATAAAGCTTACTCTTAGTGAGACAGCTTTGAGCTAAGAAAAGAACCTTTTAGCTCCAGTAAAATTAGAACAATCCAGAATTTCAAACCCAAATGATCGTTTCGTATGATGAAATTTAATATGTATGTACACTTCAGGTAAGAAATATTCCTGTGCTGAAGTTTATGAAGCAATCCAATCAACTGTTGCCTATATTTAATTGGATAAACCAGTCTGAATATTAAAACATAGGAATCCAGAAAATAGGCTTTACTTTAGTATAGAAGCCGAACTAAAACTTGCTGATTTTAAAATTAATATAATCGAGTATGGGGAGGAATCAATAAAATTAAAATTGTTGATAAATTAGACAGTAATTAAAGGTCTAATAGTTTACGCAGATTATAATTTCCTCCCATATCCTATAAGTATTCCTTAATCAAACACAGATTTCTTTAACCTTTTCCTAGAATTTTTGGCTAAACCAGCGATGGAAATTAACAAAGAAATTATGGATGCCATTCTCTAGCATATGAAGAATATAATCAGTACTGAAAATGTAAAGCTTCACAAATATCTTTGGAAGTGATGGGCATTCTTAGTGCAGAAGTCAGCAGAGAAGTCTCAAACGATCTTAGTGTTAAAATCTACATTACAACAGTGCAGAAAAAATATTATTACAGATTTTATTAGTGACAAAGTTTTAGGAGAGCATCTCCATTTTGCTACATCAGATTTGAAAAAAATTCTTGGACGTTTTAATAATACCATTCAAACTCAAAAGCTTATTATTATGAATAAAACTGGAATGTCTAGTGGGGAATGGCATAAATTTAATGGACATCTTAAATCCCTCATAACAGAAGAGAGGTAGCTATAGAACGAAAAGGTTTTGAAACTAAGCGATTAAAAGATTTTACCAGATATATAGTTACAAGTAATCAGGACGCCCCAATTAAAATAAACATAAAAGATTCTCGTGTAGTATATTTTGATGTCTCACCACGCTGTAGAGGAAATACAAAGTATTTCAAAAGACTAGAAAATATACTTAACCATCCTGATGCATCTGGCGTAGTTATGAAATATTTTCTTAATCTTGATATCTCAGATTTTGATCCACAAGAAATTCCTGCAACTAAAATGAAATCAGATATAATGTGAAACTAACTACCTAATTCCATTCGATTTATAATCAATTATATTTTCCCATAGTATGAGAGTAAAGTATCTAAGCCAAGCTGTACATCATTGTATCAGAATTATATTGAATGGTGTAGGGAGAATGGGAAAAAACTATTTAATAGTGCTATTTTAGGAAAGAAGTTTTCACAAATCATCATCGATCGAGAGAGTGAACAAAATTTTTTTTTTGTGCTATTTTTTAGTGATTTTTTTAATGGTATTTTTTTGTGATATATTTTTTAGTGATATATTTTTAGTAGTATATTTATTTTAGTTTAGTGATATAATTTATTTAAGTTTAATTTAAATTTAAAAATGTAAACAATAATATGCTATTTTACTATTTTAAAGTTTATGTATTAATAGGAACTAAGAATATTGATCGACTCAGTTTATGAGCAGGAGGAAAATGGACATCTTGAGTCAAACAGCGTAGAATTATATAATCCTCCACTTTGCTTCAGACTAATTAGATGAGAAAGTATTTCTTAAGTTCATTGCTTAAAACGTTTCTGTGTAAGATCTGCAAACCCACCATGAATTAATCACTCTGAATCCTTACAGATCCAGGAAGATGTCACGTGGCAATTGCAGTAAACAAGTATGGGAAGACATTTCTCTCTGCCAAGCTATCAAACCTTTTACGAAATAATCACTCTGAATCTTCACATATCTAGGAAGATGTTGCGTGGCAATTGCAGAAAAACAGATAGAGGTGTAATGTTGCCTAAGCAAATTATTTCCAGAAAGTAGATATTTATATGTAATGCGAATTTTCATTTGTTAATTACGCAAATATCACGTGATGATCAGGATTTCATGATTTAAGTGCGATAAACGCAGTATAAACTAACGTGGTAATAATATTTTTTGCTCTTCAAATATGCCAGATTCAGAAATAGATCCTAGCTTTAGAAAGTACTGATTTAAAATCAAGAAAGACAGCTTCTTCACAAACACAGATGCTCAGTAATGATCATTTTATCACTACTACACTTCTATCTTTTATTCTAGAGACTCTCTGAAAACATTCAATGAAATTTTTGATAAGTAAACCGCAGGTCTGACCTTCATACGAAAATATGATTCTACCCTGAAACTAATCGAGAATTTTATTAAAAAATTAATCGATTACAATAAGTCTGAGGAATTTAAAAGTATTCGGAAGGCTTGCGAATAGAATTTCCACGCTCATGTTCTTTCAACTCTTTTAACAAGATAGCACAAGGTTACAAAAAACAAGATAATGAAATCTTGAGCAGTGCATTAGAGAAAAATGATGAGGAAGTTCCTTGTACCAATAGTTTTACAGGCGAAGATGAGGTAAGCTCTTCAAAAATGTTGTTTCGCTTGTTTCGCTTTAGGACTTTTCAGTTTCTAATCATTTCAACCAATACTCATTTTGTTCTACAATATGCAAACGCAATGCGATTATTGATGACATTGACACTATGACATCTGAATTCTCAGAAAATGATCTCAAGGTTAGTAAATGACATATTTTAACGTTGTTTATGTTATGTTATTACCTATCTATTAGTTTATGTTCTGACACTTGATGCTAAATGTTTTTTTTTATTCCTTTTCTTTCTGCATTAACAGGAATTCAGATATGTCTTTCATGATTCTCCCTTTCTGAATATAGACTCTTTTTAGGTTTATACGACTATATCTAGACCCAAATCAAATGAAGACATGAATGGGAAAATTTCATACCAACCTCAAGATGAAAGGAGTGTTACATCTAGTAATATATTATAAATAAATAGTTTGTGTTACACTTTCGCAATGTTGCTAACACAATTGCTTGAATTAACTCAGATTCAAATGATAATTTTCAAAAAGTGGCGAAGTCAATAATCAGAAAAGTGGAAAGAATAGCACTAATAATAGATGATATCAACTTTCGAAAATTATTGTAATAAATGTGACAATATTTTTGAGTGAGTAGAGTCGCATCTGTGATTTATACAAACTTAAAACTTATTATCACCTTTTTTAGCTTGTGTCATAGTGACATAATGGATTTTCATCTTGCTTCAAAATTCACGGAAAAAATTTCCAAAGCAATCTGAGAGAAATTCGTGACAAACACATATCTGGAATATAAAATATCTGAAACATGGGAAAATTTAATACAGGATACCTTTAAGGTATGTTGCAAAATCTGGAAAAGATGAGTTATTTTTGAGCTAATTTTTATTATTCATTGATATCTAAGTAGCAAAGAGAGTCGTTGATAGAATGGATTGAGGCCTGACGTGAACTTTATGCAATTTCTGACAAAAACAAAAGCAGAGATCCAGTGATACTAACGATAAAGGATGCAATTTATAATATTCTTGCCCCATAGTATGTTTAAATTTTATGATCCTTTATACTTTCAGTCTATTGTGTTAATATTTCTATTTTTTTTTTAGTATTGAAGCTTTCAAAGCACCATACAATATATTAAAATCAGGCGAACTTGAAGAAAATCAGTATAACTCACAATTTATGAATCTAATACTGAATAATACGCCCAAAGCTATCCTTAATATCAACTGAAAAATGTAAGTGAATTCAATCATCCTTTCTGAGAATATTCATCGGTAGTGATTAATTAACATTTTGACATTACGCTGTTATATATAGCCTTGAAGTTTCTATTAAAAGTAGCAAGCACTGACGTAATGCTAACATAAATCCAATCATTGACACGATCTTAAAAGCAAAACATGCAGATGGTCTTGCCTGTCTCTGGCAAAGTCATGAGGAAGTGTTCATATATGAACAGACAGGCCCGCCAGATTTCGATGATGTTACTTAACTTTTCATCCATGATTACAAGTTAGTTCAGATCATGAGGGATGTACTCAATCAGAGAATTATTCTTCGTCTTAGAGATGGAATATCGAATCATAAAGATCTAGCAAACTTTGATGCATTTGGCCATTATACTGAGGTATCTTTATTTTGGTACACAATACATCAAAAATCATATTACCAGATGCTGATCCAGCTTCTGCTCAATTTTGACGAGCTCAGATAAGCTTGTCTAGACTTTACCATCAGAAAAAATAATATTTTTTTTCGCACGTGCATTTTATTTATAATCATTTTCCTGAATTTCCATTATGCTTATCTGGCTAAAGAAAAAATCTGAAATCTGAATGGCCGATCATTTCATGATTTATAGAAACTCGCCAGCTTCTGGAACTCTCTTAGAACTATCAAAGAACTGGCAGGGATCTAGGGTTATACATGTGATATAATATACGTCATGAACAAACTGCATGTAAATATAAAATTAGCTTAGCCCACTATATAAATCCTGTAATCAAATAAAAATGAATCTGATATTTTATTATAATATAGTTGCTACAATCTGTTATAAATCACTATAAATTGATAAAAAACAGTGAAATTGCTATAAATCTCTTAACCAGTAAATCTGTATAAATTTGAATGGTGATATTATCTAGTATAAGTTGATAAAGAATCAATATAACATACTGAAATTGCTAAAAACGCTATAAATTAGCTATAATTGCTATAATCTGTTATAAACTATTAAAATACTAATATGGATTTAGATAGTAAAGCCTAATATAAGCTAGTTTCTGTAGGCTATAGTGATAAAAACTTCGAAGAATATAGAAGAATATTAGAAGCATTATGTCTTTTAGGTGAACTATATGATTATGAAATGCTAGAAATATGATGCTCTCATATCCGTGATCTATTTAAAAAAATACTTGAAGAGAACCCAAGAATCTTTTCTAAAAATAGATTTATTACAATGTATGGAAAGTTATATGAAAGTGATAGTAGAGTCTACTGTCATCCATCAAATTATATATATTGTAGTATATGCGACTCCCTGGTATTTATACCTGAAGAGTATACAAGACATTCTTATCGCAATTAAGATAATCACTTGAAGAGATGTATTTCTAGAAATACTATTTTGAATAAATATGCAAGAAGAAAAGAAATTCTTCAATCAATTGATATAAGGGAATTTCAAATCTGATAATACAAACAATACATATTAAAAGAAGAGGTAAAAATGAAGCGTCTCCAACTGGAACTTTTATCTCAATCTATTCTACACTTAGAAAAGGATAAGTTAGCATCAGTATTATGATCATGATGCACATTTAACAAACTATAAAATATATGCACAATCTAAAGCAACTATGGCAAGTGCTCCAAATTTCGAGCCAGCTTGTATTTCATCTGCCAGGCAAGAAATGGTTTTGCCAATTTCTCATCATGTGTTTAACCAAAAATCTGAAGCACTAAATGAGCCAATTCCTTCTCCATTGTCACGAAAGCCTGTTGCATTAATGCAACGTAGTGCAAATGCACATGAGGTTAGAAATCTTTAAAACAATCGATCAAATATACCTAATATTTCTAGCAGGACTACTTTGGGCAACCTTACTGAAGCATATTTCGATTCTGTGTGAATGTAGGAAGAAAATAGACTTAATATCTTTCAACCGAATATTAGCATTATATATCTTAATTATATTTAGCCAAACATAGCTTATACTTTATTTTTTTGCGAAATGATAGCTATATAATCTGCATGCATGATCACCTAGTAAAATTGGTCAAAAGCGCTATGCATGAAATGTATTACCTGTCAAATTTTTTTCCTGAATCAGTTCTTGACCTAGATTTTGAATATTGTTTTAATAAAATAATGTATATAGGTGTATGCAACATAAATTAGCACATTTTTTGATCCTCGTTAATGTATATAATATAATAGGTGATACTTCACAAATTATCTGTAAAACTATGCTTGTGTGACAAAATAATTTCACACATAAACTGATCACCCAAAATATTTTAAATTTTTTTCTTACAATATTTAGCAGAATAAGATTTAGCGAAATAGCATTTATTATCTGAAACGTTAGCAAAGATATTATATTCTATTGTTATGCGTTAGTCAACTTAATGATCAACCCTATAAATTTCCTTCCTTCCATCCACTTACGTCATATCGTATCTGCCCTTGCTATTTCCTTTTGAAATGAAAAACAAATAAACAAAATTAATAAACAATAACACAAAGTCACTGATAATCATTAATGATAATCATTTTTGATAATTTTTTTTTAATTAGATAATTTTTTTAGATAATTTTTTTTATTTGTTTTCACAGCAAAAATTTAAACTTTTATCATTTTTCTTAATCTAGTTTCTTCTGCTATTCGCTCTTTTAACCTTTTACAATTTCTTATACGTTTAAGTCTGTTAAAGCTAAAGTGCTTGAAAAGAATATCATCAATAGAATGAACACAGGAAATTGATACAAACAACAAGTCTGCCACAAACTTCTTCTTCTCAAGGTCTATAACTGCTTTTGGTAAGGTCAGTCTTTATGATTTGTGTGCTATAATAGTCTATGCGAGAGAAAGCGGAACCTGTAAGCGAGAGCAAATACTAGTACTACTTTTTCACATGTGTCTTATAGGAATAATAGGTATAACCTTAATCTCTTCTATATTCGTAAGAGTTAGCCCATTATACTTGTCAAACGAAACTAAAATAACTGCAGGTAAGAAGATGTACTCAGGTTTTTCTTTAAATAATATATCTGTTATTGTACCCATTGCATCATTAATAAGACCGGCTGAGACCTATATATTTGCAGTAAGCATAACATGTGCATTTCTGAATAATAGTTCAGCTTCAAGTCCTTTTGCAGTATCAGAATCAGCCCTTAAAACTTCAGATCCACTCGTATAAATCGCATAAATCTTGGCAACAGGTTGGTTTATCGACTGAAGTTTGTTTAAATTTATTCTATCTACTTCTTCCCATATTGTTAGGATATTGATGGCATCTGAAAATTTCCCTCTTTTTGATTTAGGAATGTTTTCTGAAATTCGCGTTATTAATAATTCCCAATCTGATATTATAGATTATCCATCGCATAAGTGATATAATAAATCTCTAAATTGTTTTTGTTGATCTAAGTTACCTTTTTGTCTTTGCACAGCTGATAAATTTCTTGAAATTGGCTATAGGCATCACGACCATCTTCAGATAAATGATCTGACTTGCGAGAGTCCTGAAAATACATAGGAATATCACATATCAGAAGAAGCTGCCCAAAGTCTCCAACAAGAATTATAGACTGACTACTAAAAGGAATATTAGAGTGATTCAGAAATGCTTGATACAGCCGTAAATCAATTATAGCAAGAAAACGATGTTCTACCATGCTCATTTCATCGATTATAAAATATTATATGTATTTTAGTTTATTTTGAAACTTCTTTAAAGATTCACCTTTAAGCTCAACGTTTACTCCACATATTGGAATGGAAAGTGCTGAGCGTATAGTTCTGCCTTCAATATTAAAAGCTGCAACTCCTGTTAGAACAAGTACCGTATTATTCTCATGTAAGTTATGTTCCTTCACGATTTCGTCTAACTTTTCTCGAATAGTATTAATAAGATAAGATTTTCTGGTTTCCGCAGTGCTCATAATGATAATTCGTAAGAGTTCTATGAATTGATTTGTTAATCTGCTAATACAATGTAATTCTACTCTTTCAAGTATTATCCTTTGTTTTTCATTTAGGTTTCTACGGTCGATATTAGCTAAATTGTTACCGCCTTGAACTGCTTCACTGTTGCTGATTGCCTGTTGTATAAAATTTTTCGCCTCTTCAATTTCAGGATATCATGACAAACTTTTATTAATCCAGTTATGATTCCTATCAATGTCACAGGTACTAAAGAAATCTGAGTTACATGCCTGTCTATTTGGTATCATTTCAGACAATAACATCTAGTTAGACTGATGCTCATACTCTTCTTGTGTAATGTTATCATTTCCATCATCAGACTTGTCATCATCAACTTCTTGAAGATTATCTACAGCAGATCTAATTAAATCATTAGGGTCATCATTGATTTCTGTAAGGTGTTTGTTATATAAATCAATCCAGGAAAGAGTGTGATTCTCTGTAAGGCTAAGAAGGTCTCTATAACGATGAAACTGGCAGAAACTGACAGACCTGTTGAATATGACATATATGCTAAATATGTCAGATCTGCCAAATCTGCTAAATAGAATACGAATATCATTTATTATATCTTTATTATATCTATTATTTATATCATTTATTATATATTTAACATAATTAGCATATC
>CAJVPQ010003952.1:0-10171 GCA_910591825.1 Funneliformis caledonium | reverse complement strand
TTTTTTTAAATTTTTATATGTAAATTAACAATCTTTGAAAGCTAATTTATTCACAATCAATGATTCAATCTTTATGAAAATTTGTATTTAAATTCTTTTAAAATAAATTAACTAACCTTTAATTAGTTTTATTATAGCTACTTTAAAATAGTTTTATTTAAAATTAAAATTTTATTAAATGTTAATTATAAAAATTAATCACTGCTTTATTTAAAATCTGTATAATAATTTATATTAAATGATTGATAATTTATATTTTCAGAATTTCAAATATTAAAATAAATATAAAAATTATTATTATAAAATTTATATTTAAAAAGATAAATCATTAAAATACTAAAAATTTAAATGATGTATTTCTTTTGATCACTACTGTATATTATCTTTTAACTAATCTTGAACTTTACTAATATAAAAGTATTTCTAATATTTTGTGAAGTTTTAAATAATTTTATATTTTTTTAATATTTTAAAAATTAATAATAAATCTTTTGTAATCAATAGATATATTTAATTTTCAAGTTTCATATAAATCTAATAGAATTATAGAAATTATAAATTTATATATATATAACTCTTAGACATCAATAAAAAGTTATATAGAAAAATTAACTAATAAATATCTATAAATAATTATAGTAATATACTCTTTATAATAAAGTAGATGTTTGTTATAAAACTATTTTTTAATAAAATAATACAATTATTGTTTATAAAAATTATATAGCTTTTTTAAGACAGAAATTATATTTCTTAAATAATTTCTCTAAAATATATTATAAAATAATAATTAAAATAAAAAGCATTAATATTTTATAAAGTCAAATAGAAATTTAAAAAGTTTATACTTTTTTTGTTAAAATTAAAATACTTACAAATAAAAATTTCTCAAAAATGGTTTAAATATAAATACTGCATTTAATCAAATCTTAAATTTTTAAAGAAGTTATAATTCTATAGCAAGAATTTGAAAATACAGTCAACTCTTGTTATAATAAACTCTATGTCCTAGACCTCAACTTCGTTATAAGGCTATAGTGAAGATTTTAAGAGATTTGATTGACCAATTCATTATAATAAGAGTATTTTTATTATATTTATTTAAAAAATTTGTTATATTAAGAGTTCGTTATATTAAGAGTTGACTGTATATAAATAATATAAGAATTTTTTTAACAATATAATATTATTGTAAATAAAGTTACTTGTCTAAACTCATTTTGAATTTAGCAAAATATTTAAATTATAATTTTATTAATTTTTTATTAAAATTTAATATAGTTTCACATTTTTATAAGCTTTAATTTATTTTTAACTTTTTCAAAATTTCGCAGATTTTTTAATAAGATTTTAATATAATTTATCTACTGATTGTTAAAATTGTGTCTAAAATTTAAACCCTAAATTATAATAATTATAATTAATATTACACCATTTAAATATAAAAATTTAATGATCAATTTTAGTAAACAACTCAAATAATTTATGAAAATATGCGTTAAACTGATAAGCAAATTCAAAAACTGATGAGCTCAAATAATAAAAGGTAATTAGTATCTTACAGTTCAAATTTATAACATGTTAACCATTTTTAATTATATTATTTTTTTATTACTTTTAAATAGTTTTTAGTAAATATTACAATTATATAATATTTTATTATTATATTAAATATTAATATAGCTTCTATTTCATCAATAAAACCTTCTATATCTGAGTTTTTCTATTCTATTTGTCAAAAAAGTTTCAAGAAACAAAGTGAACTTTCATGACTTTTGACTATTATAAAAAATATAATACTTTATGTGATGATTTAAATAGCTTATTAGAAAAAAGTAATAAAAGATTTAAAAATATCCTGGTTTATTTAATTCATTGCAAACTTCCAAATAAGTTTAAAAAAGAAGATCACTAATTAGTATTACTTATTTGCACTGAAAATTAGTTTTTTTTGATATTTTTAAAAAACATATTCATCATTATAGCAACAAAAATATTTACAAATGTATCTTTCGAGGCTAATGAATATAAAGTATTAAGTAAAATATTAGGTAATCAATTATGAGTAGAAAATTTTATGAAGAAGAACAACAAACTTATATTGTTCTATTTGATGATCTGTCTTAATATTTAAAAATAATCTTTTGGTTATTGCAACTCATTATAAAAGTATAACAACTAGAAGACACAAATTAAAGTATAATCCTAGAGAAGTAACTATTAAATGGAAAGTTAAAGTTAAAAAAGATACAAAAGAAAATTATTGTAAGGTAGATTTTATATATATGCATTATTGGATAAAACAAATTTAGATTTACAGTATTACTAGTATAAAGTAATTATAGATTAGAAAACAAATTTGAAGAATAAATCTTAATAAAGTAATTAAATTTTCTTTATTACTTTTTTTTAATATTAAGATAAAAATTTTTTAAAAGTATTCAAATAAAAACTAATAAATTTTTATTAAAACTTACTAACTTCAATATATATATTATCCAATTATAAAGCTTTTTTATTCATTTATGACATTTTGACTTTAAAAAAATTTGAGTTAAATGCTTTTGTAATTAATTTTAAAATGATATTGTAATATTAAAATTTATATAATTTAGTTAATGAGAATATTTAAATTTTAAAAAAAAATATTCTACTTTTATTTAGAAGTTATTATAATTATTTAATAATGAGTTTTGAAGATAACAAATATAATAGTATTTTTTGGAATATTGAGGCTACTAATTCCTTCTGATTCCTTTAAGCCTAAAGATTTGCTAGACAAAGTTGATAAAGAGCTTTCTTAAAATCTTGATAATTTAACTTTTAGTACAGTTAATAATGAATTATTTTAATAAAATTATATTTGGCAAATTACAATATAACAAATATATGATTTTATCATATTTAAAAAAAGTTAATTAAGTTATTATTTATAAAGCTAGAATTATTTTCTTATTATGTGATTTTTTTATTTTCTATTTCTCATTAATTAATTAGATATTAACACTTTTAATGATTAATCATTCAATTTCAATAATGAACATAACGATAATCAACATTCTACTGATTTATTTGTTTCTAGTTGTAATATATTTGTGAAAATCTAAGACTGTATTATTCTCATCTATAATATATAAGAGTTAGATTTAAATTAGTGTAGAGCAAATACCAAAGTTAAAGAACTAAGTGTTTATATTTTAATAAAATAAATATTTATTTATATCAAGTATAATTAAAATAAATGTTAGAAAATATATAAATATCTTTTTCCATCAAAAAATTTTCCAACTCTTTCAGAAGCATAATATTAAAAATAATACCTTCAGAAAAAGAATCCAAGCTGTCATAACATTCAAGCTTAATATGTTCTCCAAGAATAATTATCTAAAAACAAAACTTGTTATATTTTATATAATATGTTGAGATAAAAAATGCTATTTTAGATATTTGATACATTTCTAAGATATTAAAGTGAACCTATACATAAATTTTTCTAATCATTAACAATCATTTTTCTTTTACATTCATTACATTTAGAAGTAATCTCTTCAAGATCTAATATATAACAAATACTCTTTTTCATAAATACGATAATCTTCTAAAACACTTAGATTTAAATTAGAATTTTATATTTTCTCTATAAAAAATTTTTTTAAATAAAAAAAATTATATATAAAGAATAAGTAAAATATAAAAAAGAATATCTTTAAGATCATCGATCTCCTTATAATGTACTTTATCTATTACATCAAGCTCATTATCAGTGTAATTTGAAATTCTTACTTTTCATCATCTTTACTTATAAAGTCAATTAGATAAATAATATAATAAATATTTTAAAAATATCATCAGCATCTTATCTAAATTTTCTAAGAGAATTTTGCTGATGAATTTCTTTCTGTTTAATTTTTACCAAATTGCATTTACTATCTTCGAGCTGAGTTTTGAGTTTTAATTAATATAATATATAATAATATTAGTTATGAAAAAAAGATTTGACATAACGTTAAGAGAATAATAATATATATAAATATAAACCTCAATTGCTTGAATCTGATTAATTATTTATCAAGTTTTTCTAATTCTTCTTTTTTACTTTCTAATATCTAAAAAATTAGGAAAAATGTAAATAAATATTATATATTTTTAAAAAAAAAACAGATATGATTAAATATTAATATGAATAAATACTGATTTAGCTTTATTAAATAGAACAAGAAACTTTCTATTTTATTATTTAATTTTTCTAAATCTCTTTCACTTTTTGCTCAAAAATTTTCAATTTAATCCTATCCTTTTTCACCCTTGATTTGGCCACTTGAGACTTAATAATTTGCTCATTTATTAAAATAAGTTGATATTTAACATGATCTAATTTAGACTTTTGAGCTTGAAGTTTATCATCTCAAATTCTAAAATCTTATCTTAATCTCCTTTTTAATTTAGAAGGTTGTCTTTTCAATTGATCTAACTCTTTTATTAGATCAATTTATGTCCTATATACCTAATATTATCTACATATAGATTATTTTTTTATCATATAAAAAAAAAAAGGTTACTTATTAACCCTTAACAAGAATTTATTAGTAAAATACAATTAAATTCATACCATAACTCAGCTACTCTTTTTCAGTATATAATACATTTTGCACAAACATTCTTATCTATCTCTAACTTCAATAGTTTAAATTCTAATTTAGCTTAATAAAATAAAAATATTTTCAGGTGTTGTATTAGATACATTTATATTATAGGCAATTCATTTAAAAGAATGAACATAGTGCAACCTAAATCTTTTTTTAAGATATTTTATACAAGTTTATCCAATTTTAATAGAATTAACTATAATGTTGTTTAATGCAGAACAGGCAGTTGAAATCATAATATTGTATTTATCATTAATGACACTAAGGTTACTCAAATGATCCTAATTAAAAAAATTAAAATAAGATTTCAGCAAAACAAATTTATAGAATGCTTTGCTCTAACAAACTTACATATATTCCTTTATGCAATCACTATCTTTAAGCCTTATAATCAACTCTTATTATATGTCTTAGATCTCAACTTCGCTATAAGGTTATAGTGAAGATTTTAAGAGAATTAATTGGTCAATTCGCTGTAACAAGAGAATTTTTATTATATTTGTTCAAAAAATTTGTTATATCAAGAGTTTGCTATATTAAGAGTTGATTGTATCAAGCTGCTAAGAACTTATTCCAAAACTGAGAAGAATTTAAAAGTCTTTTTATATTATCATTTTTTTGTCAAAAATCAACAAGACTAGACTTGAAATTTTCTTGCTGACTATGGTAATACTAAAAATAATAAAAGATATTTAAATATTAAATAATGACCTTTCAATTAGTATCTAATTATTGAATTACTAGTTGATTAATTCTTTTTAGATTAAATTTCTTATTTCTAAAAAAGATAATTAAATCATCACAAAAAAAGCAATTGATGTCTTATAATAATACCTTTTTCTTATATGATTCTCTAAGCATAACAGCATCTTCTTCTGCTTGTTTAAGATCTTAATTTATTAAATCACTTTCTCTTTTAAATGTTATATTCAAATTGGTTAACATCAATAAGTGATTACTTTGTATTTATTTTCTTTAACTAAAATGCAAACTCTTTTTTTTTTTCTTTAATTTGATTTAAATAAACTTCTGACTAGCCTTTACTTAAAATAAAATTCAGTTATAATGTAAAGAAAGTATTTATAAAATTTGATTAAAATAATTGTTTTATATACCTTTTAAACTTTTCATAATTTTTTAAGTTCTTTTTCTTAGACCTCTAAAGGTATTTTCAAGCTCACAATTTCTTCTATTTGATTATTTGAATCTTCTTCATTAAATTATAATGCTATTTTTGCTTCTAAAAGTCTATAATGATTTTATAATAAAAGTTATTATATTTCTCTAATATATTTGTATATCAAAATAACTATAATTATTTTACCAGTAATAGAATCTCTGTATTTATTTTCTTCAAGATTCTTATTATCTTGTTTTATCTGAATAAACTTTTTTTTTTTCTTTTTAGTTGATCTTTTAATTTATTCTAAAAATTAATAATAAAATTAATTGTTATATTAAATTAATTTATTTAAATAAATTATTAAATCTAATGATTTATCATAACTTTAATTGATATTTTAATATTAATTTACACTTTAGTAATTTTTGATAAAAAATAAACTGTTTTTTAACTAATATAATATGATTAATTTTTCTAATTGTACTTTATCCAATATTTCAATTTTTTCATTAGTTCCTTCAAAAGGGATATTACTGTTTTAGAGGTTAAATGAATTATAATAGGCTTTTTATATTATTTGATCTTCTATTAAAAATTAAAAATTTAAATTAATATCTTTTTATTAATAAATATTTAATTAGATTACAAATGTTTAGGTAACCTTAGGGGAGTACCTTCGACTCTCAATTCTTTAATGGTGATATTAGAAATCTATTAATAATATTAAACATATGTTAGAACAGTTTGTTTTTTTTTTAAAAAAATTAATAATTTAATTAATCAATATGATCAAATTTAAAACTTCATAATATTAATATTTTAGAACGCTTCAATACCTTAATAATAATAATATAAAATTTTAATTCATCTTTCAAAAATTAATCAAATTTTTATTAAAAAAACATCTATTTATACTAGAGAGAAAAGACTATTTTTTTCGAACATTGACACTAAGCTAAGAAATTTACTCAATATGTTATAAAAGGTGATCAAATTAAGTATATTATTAGAAATTTTATTCAACATTTTCACAAAAAGTGTAGTCTAGTAATATTAAAATCCTCAATCACAATATAAAATTTTTTTAAAAATTTTTGACCTAAAAAATAAGAGATAGTAGTCTGAATATTAATTAGTATATAAATATTAAAATTTTAATATTACTTAGATATAATAAATTATCAATATCAAATTATTATTTAGTTTATTAATAAATGCCTAATTTTATATAGAATGTTTTCAAGTTTTTCTTTATATATTTCATTGTTTAACAAATAAAGAATTAACAATAAATATTTGAAAAAAATTTTGAAAAAATAATAAACTTAAGCTATTCTTTTAAACAAAGTAATCCTCTAGCAGGTCTTGATAGTAGATATTAAAAAATATGTCTAAAAGTATTAACACTTATGCTATTAGAGTGATATAATCGTATCATTAAGTTGATGATATATTTGTATCTATTCAATTCTATTTTCTTTCAGAAAGTATTTGTTAAATAATTGTTTTCACTAATAATATGATTAATTAGCTCAATTCACAAAATAATTTTATTTATAAAATTTGAGCAATATAAAATCACTATTTTGTAATGAATCTACTTTAATAAACTTTAGCAAAATAAAAATAAATCTTAAAATTGATCATATAATTACTATATAATACAATTATACATTATTATAAAATATGAATATATTGAGATTTAGGATATGAAAAAGGAATATTATTTTGAGTATAAAAGAAAAGACAGTTCTTGTATTCCAAAATTTCATAAATAGCTAAAATTTTATTTTGAAATTTTCCTCTATTTATAAGTATTTTCCAAAAAAAGTAATAGATATAATCATGATTTTTTTTCGACAGCACTATATGAAAATGAATCTAATCTCTATCTTTGATGTTTTGATATTAATTCTCACAAATAGTCTATAATACATAACATTATATATAGTTTATCAGACATATAATTATTAAGTAAAATTATATTAAAAAGTAAAGATAAACGATGATCAGGATATACTGTAAGATTTTCATTCAAAATACTTATTTTTTACTAATTATCTATTCAATTTTTTTATTTTCACGTTGATTCTTAGTTATATTATACTATAGACAAAATAATTTAAGTTTGTAATATTAAAACCTAAATATATAGCTAGAAATTTCTAATCTAAACTAAAAAAAATTCAAATATCTAAAAAACATTATTGATAACCATTCCAGTATTATTTAACTCTTGTAATTTTTGAATAAAAGTATTTGTTGCAATTTTTAAAATTAAATAATTTTCAGTCCCTAGAAATAAGATAGTAGTATAATAATAATTAGATTCAAAAAGTTTTGTTGAATCATCTAATAGTGCAATAGTAATCATAATGTATTTCACTTTTTGTTCAATATTTTATCATCACCAGAAATTTAAAGATAAATAATTAGTATTATAAGATCTAATTTTCTATTTTGAATATATACTAGTATTATATATTCTAAAATTTTTTAACACTTTAATAAACATCCTTTCCAATTGCATTAACAACTTGTTCAACAATTATTAGATCAGTTATATTAGCTTTTTTTAAAGGATCTGGTATAACGATAGTAGAGTTTTTTAAGTCAATAAAATTAATTGGTATTAATTTTTTCATATATGCATTGATCTTTTGACGAGTTTGAAAAACTGCATATTCTCTTGATAATTTTATCTCTAAAGCTACAAAGTGACAATATGTATTATGTGAAACATTCTCTATATCTAGTACACAAACTATCAATTACAATTTCTGTTTTTTCTCATTAGGATTTTCTTCTTCAAATGATGAATAATATTCTTTATTTTGTACAGTAAATTCTATAGTTTTTAAAATAACACAATCTTTGGAATTATAAAAATCTTTAGTTGAATTTTTAAAATTTATTTGAATTTTTTTTGCAAGACCTTTAGCATATTTAATTTAAGTTGATTTACTTATTTTTTCATGAAATTTTAATGTACGTGATCTACTTTTACGATTTCTATCAATGCATTTTAATTGAAGTTCAAAAAGATGAATTTCTGAAACAGCAGTTTTCTTATCAAGTGTTATTATCTAATAAATATATAGATATATTAAAAATGTCTAAATTTTTCAAAATATTGTCAACAGAAGAAATTATAACTCCAAATATTATGTGGGATCTGTCAATCAATAATGATCTTACATTAAACAATATTACTATTATATCAAATAGTGATTAACAATAATTTCTGTTTCACCTATTACGCCTATTTCTTCTGTATTTTCTGTATAGCCTATTTATTCTGTTTTATCTGTAATTTTCTTAACATCTGTAATTTATTTTATTTCTTTTTATTATTTTTATAGTTTATATTATTTTTATTACGTTAAGTATATTTTTATTAGAGTATATATCTATATTTAGTTAATTTATAGTGTAGCAAGTAATTAGCTGTAGTAAATTTATTTTGTATAAATAGAATAGCTTTTTGCTTAAGTTGTAAATTAACTCATTTGTAAGTTACTTACGAGTTTCAGTATTATAAATAAAGGAATTAATCTAAATCTATACAAATTTACTTTTCTCCTTCAACATTGTCCTTCACCTAGAATTATTGTGATACACTATACTAACTTACTATTGAGTTCATCATTATGAGTTCAACTAACATATTTTAAATTCTAAGACGTAATAAATTGCTGAGTTGATTAAAGTATAACAGATATCTGTAGAACTTAGAGAAAATCCTAAGGTCAAAAACTCCAATGTGTAGAATCAGCTACTATAGCCTTTCAACTTAAATATTAAGATAAACGAAAATGAACCTAGTGATAATATAAAATTACAATTAAATTAAAATTACCTTATGTAACTTAACAGAAGCATCAAATAAAGATTGAATTAAAACAACTTAATGTTAAAAATTATTTTCAAACAAATTAGATAATGTGAAATTTCTTTTATATAATATATAGAACATTGAATAGTATGACAGTTACTAGCTTGACTCTAAGTAGTTTGAATAATATAAATATTAGGAATAGAAAATAATTAGATGCTTCAGTATAATATATTTGCATAATTAATAAGTAAACATCTTCTTGAATGATAGTATAATTAATTTTTTAATTGCCATAATATATTATTTCAGATGAAGCAGAATAGTTTTCCTGTTTATAAGATTTTTTTTGTAACATTTTTTTAAGATTATTGAAAAATAAATATTTACATATTTTAAATTTATGTGTTTATTTAATTGATCTACAGAAGTACAGTAGCGGTCATAAGTATCTGATCGCCTCTAACTCCGGCTACAAGTAAGTAAATTTAAAATTTTTTTTTTTATTTAAAAAATACATAACCAACTAACTAAAATTAATACATTATGTAGTCACCATCTGACTCT
>CAJVPQ010003951.1:0-10173 GCA_910591825.1 Funneliformis caledonium | reverse complement strand
TAATTATTTGTTGATTTAATCTACATTTTTATTATTATTATTTTTTTTTATTCATTATCTTATTATGTTACAAAAAATTAACGACGAGCTGAAAAAATATATCGATAATCGGTTTATCGGTTTCTCATTTTATCATTTATCAGTTTTAACCGGTTTATCAATTTATCGATTCAAACTGATATATAACCGGTTCCAATTTTCATAACATGAATAAAACCAGTTTCTAAAATTAAAACTGATTCCAACCTCTAACTTAAGTATATTCAAAATTTAGTTGAAAGTATGCCTATCGCATTCAAGCATGTATAGCAGCCAAAGGTAGTTCAACAAAGTATTAGTTTTTATTTTTTTTAATAAAATATATAGAAAATATTCAGAATAAATAAATTTTTTGCTTATTCTAAAAAAAAAGTTAATATAATAAGTAAATTCAAATAGTTTAATTAATCATTCAGATACCCGTGATCATCCTCTGTAGGATATTAACCCTATATCATTTAAAAACTAATGAATTAGTTGAAAGATTTAATAGTACTTTAATAGAAACTCTTACACAAACTGCAACTAATCACTAAAGAGATTAAGATTATTTTATTGCCTTTGCACTCTTTACTTATCATACAAATAAACATCCTATTATAAAATGTTATCTTTCTTTCTTATATATTATAAGAAGCTAAATTACCAATGGATAGTACAGAAATACAGAAGAAACCCCTCTTACTTAACTATATAAAAAATAATTAGATTAGCTGCCAACTATTCATAATACTGTTCAACAAAATTTACAAAAAGAACAACAAAAATAGAAAGATTAATATGATGAAAAATTAAAAAAAATTGTATTATATCAAATAAGTGATTAAGTATTATATTATAAAGCCATATTAAATAAACAAAGGTTAGAAAAATTAGACTCAAAATGGAAAGAAATATATTATATACATAACATAATTGAAAATGGAACTTATAAAATTAGAGAATTAAATAAAAAAGTTCTAAAAACTCCTGTAAATGAAAATTTGTTAAAAATCTATATAAATAGAGTAGATTGTGATTAAATTCACCCTTTTTTTTAAAAATAAAATGGATCTATAATCAGATTTTAGCAGTTTTATAATAAACTAAACTGCTATATCTAATAATTTTATCTTCTTTCTATTAATACAATAATATCACATTATAATAAGTAAAATTATTATTGTAATAACTTAGAAAATAAAAAGCTTAAGAAATTGAATCAAAATTCTAGTAGTCTTTTAACATAAAAGAAAAGCTATTAAGACTAAAACTAAATCACTAATTAAATAAACTCAGTATATGAAACTTCTCTAAAAAGTAATCGTATAATTGTATTATCTATATAAATTAATTGAAATAGAATAAATTGCTTAAACTAAGTTAGTGATAATCCATATGTATCACTTATAAATGCTTGCCAAAATCTTCTCAAAATAATTTCGTTATACTCTTTTGTTAAACAGCTAGTAAAATAATCTGTGGTTCACGTAATGTGATCATATAATACTTAAGTTAACTGATCATAATATTGTAGCACATATTGATCATCAGCCAATAAACAAACTTTTTTTATGCTAGCATAATAGACATTTATTATATTATGTAGTGATAAAATCAAATGTTGATCTTTTTTATATTATGTAATGTTTGATTTAATTGATTTAAAGTAATAAAAAAGATTGATAATATTTTAAAAACTAATCTATCAATGTGCAGTTTTTTTGCATTAATATATCATTCATTTCTTTCTTTATATTTAGATAAAAAAGATCTGAAGATCTCTGCTCTTAAGAATGTTAGATGAGAGCCAAAATTTTAAGATTAAAATTATACATATTATAATATATTTTATTTAATAACTTATAATTTACTAAGTTTAAAATATTTTTAAAATCTACCAATATTTTTTCTATTATTGCTGCTTCTTCATTATCTAATATTTTATCATCTAATAAACTATTCATTTTTATATAATCTTTTTATATAGGATTTTACATTAAAGATAACATCTATTTTATAGAAATTTTACAATTATTATTTTATTCTGAAAAACATTTATGATAAAAAATATGAAAATATAATCATATACAAATATTATACTGTTAAATAGAATAACTCTTAAACTAATAATCAACATTTTAATAAAAATAGTATAATTAGAACTATCTTGATGAGAGCTTTCCAACAAATATAAGCTCGACCTAATTGGACCAATATTTAGTGAGATATTTTGAAATGATTGTTAAGTATAATTTTGTAGATCATTGCTAAACAGAATCATAATTCTTTAACACAAATTAATGATCGACTGGCCAGAATTACAAAAATGATGAAAACTATCATAACGATAAAACTGATGATAACTTCGTTAACAAATTTAAAAACTCTTTCTCACTCTTTACAATACCCAAAAACTTAGAAAAAACAAAAATTTTATTTTTCAAAAAAAACTTATTTTTTTATTAATACTTATATCATACAATATGTCCCTTGATATTTTTAAAAACCTTTTTACTAAAGAAGTCTTAAACTTTCAAAAACTGAAAAACTACATTATGCCTGAACTTGAAAAAAGTAACTTTGCCATTGCGGAATTTCTCTCTTATGAAACACTAGAAGTTTTCTAGCTTATTAGGAAACTAAATGAAGAATATCTTAAAGCTTTTCAGCAGAACATGCTGCTCAAGAAATATTTCTTAATAATAATTTTATAGATAACCTCGCAAGATCTTGTGCATATAACATTTATGAAACTGGAACGAGCGATCATGAAACACATAAAACAGAAAATATAATTTCAAATATAATTGAAACTGCTTTTCCTACTAAAGAAATGATGATATTATTTCAACTATTGACGAAGAGGAACTAAACTCACAAATGAACACACTCAATGATGATGACATGCTTATAGATATAAATAACACATAATATAATAATCTCCCTTCATCTTTATTGCCTTCTAACACACAACAACCTTCTTCCACATATCAAAATAACCCATCATCAAATAATCATAACAAAATGAATAATAAACAGACTTACGCGTTAGTTATATAACAAATCAAATATAATAATATTTTAGACGTGCCTGTAGATTGTAATTATAGTAATAATAATATTAACGCGTTATTACACAATCTAATCAATAACAACAAACATAATCAAAAGTTATACAAAGATGATCTCTGTCACAACTTGAAAAACTCTTCTCACGTGATTCAACCCAACAAAAAAGGAAATGTTTTCATATCACTCTTAGCTTTTGCTATACCAGATGACACTAGGATAGACAAATTAAATTTCTTATCTTTCTTTTTTCTCATAAACCTAGTTTCATAAATATAGACTGAAAATTCTATAACGGTAATGCTAATATCTTTATAGAATTTAATAATAGAAAATTATTATTAGACGTCATAGATGATGCCTTACTAAGTTATCTAGAATTTTTCTTTAATTTAATCAATAAGGATTCTACTTCAAATCTTCATCACAATAATCCTACTTATAAACTAAAAGCAGTTCCTAATATGATTACACAAAAACATATCAATAGAGCTCTTTCCTATTTTGGATCAATTACTTTCATTTTAGATTAATATAGAAATTGATATTCCTCATTACGTGACGTTATTATCACATTCGAAAAAATTAGAAAACTACATCAATTAAACACAGCTTGAGCACATAACATAAATAGACACATTATTAGATGTGCACATATTGATACTCTAATAGAAGAACTTAAAGATAAAAACTATTACATAACTAGATTTAAAGGCTTCATGAACAAAACAACACCTTCTGATGCCTTCCGTACCTTAAGAGCCTTTAATGCTAGATCATGTTATTTTCATAATAATATTACCTATGTTGCATTTGCATCTAAAAAAAATATAAATTTTGCCTGTTCGCAAAGAATTATACACAATGGATATAAACTAGATGGAAGACCTAGAGTTCTTAATCGTTCTTATACTCAAGCTGAATTAGTCCGTTCATCAGATAACATCCCTTCTAGGTCTCTCTTTAATAATTATCAAAGAAACCGATGCCCTCATTTAACAGCAATTTAAATAAAGGGAAAGGCAAGGACGTTGATTACACACTTCCTACTATATCACATACTAAAATTTCCAGCAATAGTAAATCTAATCTATTGGACTTAATTTTATCAAAACTCCAGAAATTAGACTCAATTAAATTACACTTGACAAAACTAGACTCTCAGATCCTTGCCTTTACCAATCATGATGGGCCTATGGCTCATCGATTATAATATATCCCACATCAGGCGATTTACAACTAAAGAATATTCTTACTGATAACTGAAATATTCCTGATATTAATACAAACATTACCTCTTTCTTAAATAATCAAGTATCTTAATTTTACGACAATAGACAAAACAATATACATAAAATAAATAAAGATATTACACACCTAGATAATGATACATGTGATAACATAATTAAAGGAGATACAATCACATTTGCAATACATAATATACGAGAAATTAATAATACTACTGATCCTATTAAATCTTTACAAATAATAGAATACTTCATGCATAGTAATATAGATTTTGTCAGTCTTATAGAAACTCATTATAATTTGTCAATGCTTCACAAACATAAACAGAACTAACATTATACAACTTTTTGAAACCAACCTGATCTACTATAACCTTTCGCAAGTGTTGTCCTGCTAGTTTCAAAAAAATAGGACAAATACATTGCTTCTTCATTTACATCAAATCTATGCATATTCTATGTAGATTTATTTTTAAAAGGACATGTTAAACTTAGAATAATTAGCTGCTATATTCATGCTAATATGTCAGATCCCAAATGTAGACATAATCGTAAACTCCTACAAAAACAAATTCTTAAGATATAACCTGCATTAAAACCATCAATTGGCTAGAACTATTCATTTCAATTATTTATACTAACTATAGTTCTAAGCTTTGTCTTTTGATCTTTTATTAAAAAAAGTTGAGTTTACTTACTTAACACGTCAATTTAGCTTTTATAATACTTACCAAATTCATGTTCAGGTATCAACTATGAAATTTGAGCTCCTGCTATATTTTGTATTGCTTTTCTCTTCATCAGAAATATTTATTTCAAATCTTACATGATGTTCTATGGCTAGATAGTAAAGATGGAGGAATGATAATGAAAATGATAAAATTAGAGGTAGAATAATGGTAAAATGATTGCAAATGATGTTGGTAAAATGGAGGCAAAATGATGAATAATAGTGAAATGTAGGTGAAATGATGAATGATGGTGAAATAGAGGCAGAATAATAAATGATAGTGAAATGGAGGTGAAATAATAAATAATGGTAAAATGGAAGTAAAATGATAAATAATGGCAAAATGGAGGCGAAATTATGGTAAAATGAAAAAAGTAATAGATAAAGAAGTAAAATTAGTAATTTCTGATTTTAAATTTTTTCAACCTATTTTTTTCTGATTTTACTAATTTTCTCTTTTATTTGACTTTTTTTTCATTTTATATATTCACAGTATTACAGTTTTTAAAATTTATATTACCTGAGCGTGGTGGAAATCTATAAAAGTTTTAACTTCTCCAGCCTCTAAAAAGATCCACCTCTTTACTTCTACATTATACCAATCATGCCAGTAAGAAAGTATAATCATCAATTGCGTATTATAATAATGTAGATTATTATCAGAAATTATGGTTATTTATTTAGATCATGGTTCAAAATTTTTTATTACAACATGAAGGGAGAAGACGGTAAACTAAGTATCCTGCTTGGTATTATCTGACTAATGATTAAATATTTCAATATTCATATTTTGTTTATTTTTATTTTTTCAGTAAATTAGAATTGAATGTAAGATCCACCCACATTTTTTAAAAAATTCTGATTTTGTTTCACAGGCAGTCTGAGGAAAAATTCTCATTTTATAATCAATAATAAGAATTGCACCTTCATTATCCAATGCTTGAAGTTTAATATTAAACTGAAAATTTAAATAAAATTTCCTCATAAGGTGAGATAACCAGAATATTAATTGCTTTAGTTTAAAATTCAACAACTCATGATATTCAACTGACAATTTATTTTTTAAAAATTCAAAAAGGGCAAATAAATTTTCACATTGTGAATACATACTAATTTATAATTCTAAGCATATCTTAAATACGTAAACTAAATAATGATATATATAAGAATGATGCTTTTGTTTTTCAGTAATATTAATTTTTAACTTTCTTTCATAAATCATTTTTTTTTTAATTAGATTTTCTATATAAGATAAATAATATTGAGGTATGTAATATTTACCTGCAATTGTGTATTTGAAATATTTTCTTCAATTAATTTTTCAAACTCAGAAAATACCTCATAAAAATTTTCATTACATACTGAGCACAATCCTTCTAAATTTTTTTTATAGACTAATCTGTCACCTTCTAGTCATATTATGAAGGATGTACATCCCATACTATTAAGATATAGTTCAGTAAACTTTTTCCATAAGGATTTTTTATTATTCTGCAGATATAAAACAGATAATTCACTTTTATTATCAGTCTTATAAGATAACATGTTTACATTATTTTTATCTGAAAAAAAAGAGTCAAACTGATCTAGATTTTCCTGTAATAATCACATATGATGAGTGACAGGTTTTAAGAGTAGAAGACAATTATAACTACACAATCGTGTATGTCATTTTGCTTTAATTATTGTATGATGTTTAATCTAATGATATAATAGATTACACAAAAATCAAAAAAAATCTTTTTTAAAAAAAGAAACATGATATATTATAATTTTTGTATTTTAGCTATTGTAGTAAATAAATAAAAGATTTTTTACTTATAACTTTATTTATTATCAAAAAATAAACCAAAATAATATTTTCTAATATATAAGAAATCTATACAAATAAATGTTTTTATTTTTTGTGAATAAGTAAAATAAATAAAATAGTTATTTAAACCTAATTTGATAAATGAATTTATTACAAATAAAATTGACTAAATAAAAAATATACCTTTTTTGATTATTAGTAATTAATAATTATTGAAATAGATACTAAATCTGAATTTGAAACAAGTACTTTCAGATTTCTTTCAAGTTGAGAATATGTAAATTAATCGGCAATTATATATAGAAGTTTGCATTTGCCATCATAATTTTTTTTATTTTTAATCATAGCATGATTAAAACTCTCCTAAAATTTCTTTGTTGAATTCAGCTTATAAATAAAAACTGATACAAGAAACCCCATTTTGTAAAGATTTGTAATTGTATCCTGATCTTTATTAGGATTAAAAGCTCATGTTCAAAATTGATACTTTTCAAAATAAAGATAATATACAAGATATATAATAATATTTTATAAATCAAATATAAAAAAAAACTTATAAAAACCTTTGATTCAGCAGAATCAAAAGGAGTAATCAAATGTATACCAGCTGCTCTTAATAAAGCATTCCATATACGCAATTCCCTATCACCAAATTTATGATACTTTGGATAAATCATTTTTAGATTTAAGTAAAGTTTAAATATATCACTATCTTATTTCTCTTATAAATCAAAAATTGTATACCAATTCACCCTTGTAATAGTTTGTCTTTTTAGATAATACTCAAATAATTTTGTCATTAACATTTTATTATTTCAATTTTCAGGTATACATGTAGGAATATGAATTTCGCACAATAAATTTTGTGTTTTATGATCTTTGAGACCATAAAGTTCATCTCCGTCATGCTTTTCTATCAAACCTGATTTGTGTCAGATTTTACTTATACAACTATGAATTATTTTAATTTTTTGTGTGTATTGATAAATTTTAAGAATGCATTTATTATCAATTATTTTTGATATGAATAATGATTGTTTTGATTTATAAAAATGAAGGAGAGAAGATGAATAACCTGAACCAGTATTATGCAATTTAGAATGAAATGATACAAGCCTCAAGTCATATACAAAAATTTTGTATTTATCAACAGTAATTTGAAATGAAACAAATCTAACATCCTGAATAATTCTTCTAATATTTTTGAATCATCTTGGCCTATTATTGTTAGTCCTGAAAATTTAGTTGAATTATGAAAAATTTTTTTATATAGGATGCTAATAGCTTTTGTAGGAAATGATTTTATTTGGCCAGAAAATGAATCTGAACTACAAAAATATCCAAGTTACATTAATTGTTCTGAATTTCTAAGAACTAACAAAACTATAAACTTCTGATTATTGTGAAAAATGCGTGTTTTTTAGCCTAAGAAAATAGGAAAAAATACATTTTCAATATCATTATTTGTAGATTGAGAACTTCACCAATAATGAGCATATAGCCTATAGTGTAAATTTTTACTAATAATGCCTAGTATTAACAGAGTAACTGGAGTTTTAAGTTGTTTTGTCATTGTTTTTTGCAAAAGAGATAGTATATATGACAGATTCTGAACTTATTTTTTTTATTATTATTATTGATCCCAAATTTAATAATCATTGTATTAATAATTAGTGCTAATCATAACTAGACCAGCACTTAAAACTTTAAATATTTTTGTACTAATAACTTCTTCTAAGTATAGATATGAAAAATAGTTACAAGATAAAAGAGCTTTATAAAATTTAAAGTTAGATATTAACCATGTTATTATAATGCTAAGGTATTTTTATCAGGATTTTGCAGTCTATAAATCAATAGTTAAGTAAATAAAGATAATTATTTAAAAGTAAGTGAAATTAATTCTTACTTTATATAAAAGATTCATAAATTATTTTTTTACTATTTTATTATATAGTATTCTAAATTCAGGTTCACAAGTAAAAAGTAATTCATGAAAAGAAGAATTTTGTAAAATATATAATAGTTAAAGAAGCTTTATAATAAAGTAATAAGCTTTTGTGTAATAAGTTCTTTATGTTTTTCTGAATATGAAGCTACTACTTATAATATTTTGTGATTTATTTTTAATTACATTAAGACTATTAATAAAAAAATACATATCCACTGATCTACAGAATGGAGAAAATTTAGGGGGTGTAGTATAAATAAAGTCACATGAAATTTGACCAATAAAAATAAGTACGTTTTATGTATTCATTTTTGAAATGAATTTTTTAAGTTTTAACATTTAATGCAAAAAGTATGGATAGTGACACAGAAAACGTAGAGTATGGTGTTCAAATTCAAGAAACTTCCACATATCCTTTGAATAATAATATTTTATATCGGGAACACGTAAATCAAAAAACCAAACGTAGTTTTAGTTATGTTATTATAAAAGAGGGTATTTATCCTGACAAGATTGTTACTAGGCCAAGTAATAAACAAAAAGAACGAACCGAAACTTTGCAAGATACTAGCAATATTAGAAGGAAAAGGCAAAGTAAACAGTACAAAATTCCACATGGTTATGTTGTAGAAACAACTTGAGGACGGGCTGCTAGCAAACAAACAGTTTGCTGTGAAATTGATTATATTGACGAAATATTTCAGTTTTGTATTAAATATAGTCCAAACTTTCAGTATATTATTTCTTCAACTAAATCTCCGTCTAATGCAGCATTAATTTATGAAAAAATAAGTATTTAAAGCTAATGCTGTAATGTTGTATTAACCATAATTGTTTAATTTATTAATGTATTTTTTTTCTCTTAGACTTTAAAACTAAGAACCAAAACTACACTTTCAGGTTCTCTTGTATTTGGGTTACAATTAGAAAGTGTGTAGAAAGCACGTGAATCGAAAAGAAGAGGAAATTTAATCAAACTAACTGATAATTGTATTTTGTCAACACTTGAAAACACATTAAAAAATTGCAACAAAAATGTAATCCAGTTTTAGTAGTAATATTAAAGGAATTTATCACCAATCTGATGAAGTTAAATTAAAAGCAATTGAATTTTCTGTTATTAAAACAGACTTTCAAGTGAATTTCAGATATGAAGATCAAATAAAAAAATTTTCAAATTCAATCTATAGTAAAAGCAGTTGATTAAGAGCAAATATCAAGAGATTTTTATCGAGAATTAGCTGCTGTAGAATACCATTTATCACGTGAAAATTCTGTTTCTAATGAACGAATTGCAATCACTAACCATATGAATAATATAATCAAAATTTCATTAGTTGAT
>CAJVPQ010003950.1:0-10176 GCA_910591825.1 Funneliformis caledonium | reverse complement strand
CACATTAATAAATAAAAAATCAGTGATAAATATAGCACATGATTATTTGATAATCTGCATAATTCCGGTAAAAAAAAAGTGTCCGCATAATTTTGATCGCCTGTATTAAATGCTAAGTAATAAAATTCTATTTAATTAAAACTGTATAAATACAAAATAATTATATAAATATTAAATAATAACTACTAATAAAATCAGAAATTAAAAATAAAAAGTTATATATGTGAAATTATAAAGTTAAAAAGACAAAATTAAAATTATCATAAAAGTATAATAAGGAGAATTTTGAAATGAATGTAAATCAAAGAAATATCACAAGGGTGAGCATAAATATTAAGCTGTTTAAGGATTTTCAGCTCAGTATATATATAAAAAATAATTAAGCCAGCATAATATCTTGAACATTTGTCATACTGGTACTATGACAGTTTGGCAAATATTTAAAAAGACTAACTATAAATATTGAAAGTGATTTATATGTAAAATTATAGAGATTTAAGTCAAAATTACATTCAATCATAATAATAGTGTATGTTTCGTAAATATAGCAGAAAGTGTTCAAGATTCTATAGGCTTGTATATTTTTATAATACATTTTTTTATGCTCAAACTAATTATAAATATATTATATTCTTCAGAAAATAAGCAACCCCTGAAAATAAGCATTCTCTAATATTACTAAGTATCTGAAAATAAGCAATTTCTAATAAATTAATAGTACTATATTAAAATAAATACTTAAATGGTAAATAAACATATTTTTTTAGCAAATTAAAATGTTTATTATTAATTCTTATATTACATTTCATTACATTATATTATATTGTATTATAAACTATAATATTTTTAATTATCATCATTTTCACTACTAATAATATTATCATTATCATCATTATCACTGAAATTATTATTATTAGATTCTTTATCATTAATTTTCAAATCAGAATCTGATTCATTTAAATCAATTGAAATTTCACAAGTTTTAAAAGACTTAAAAATAATTTTGTTAGAAATTACTTTTTAAGAATGTTTAACTTATATATATATATTATTAAGTCTAGCGTAATGTAAATTTTTTGTGGCAGTTTCTCTAGCACCACCACTGGCCATCTAAAATGCCATTCTTTATAAAAGTTATCTTTAAGTAATTTATTAATTGAGACATCAAGTGGTTGCCAAATACTAATTAAACCAGCTGAAATTATTGTCAAATCAATTTCACTTTTATAAAATTTTCTTTTGACTGATTCTTTTAAATGATCTTTGAAAGAATTATAAACTAACATTATTGAATTTCTTCAAGTACCATTTCTTGATCTTATATCATTAAAGTAGTCAATATATTTCATTATTAATTCTGAATTTATACAATCATCCTTTTGAAATTAGATCACAATACCAGAAGGAATTTATTCTTCCTGTATTATTCATTTTTCTTTAAAAATGCAAATTGAAGGTAATTTAGTTTCATCTATAATAATAAATTAAAATAAATCAACTGAAATCAAATAAAGTTTGAATTTTATTAAAATATCAAAAGAGAGAAAATTCTTACCTGTAATACATGTCAATATAATAGTAAACTAATTTTTTCATTACCCATTACATGAATATAAACTGTTTTTTTATCCTTTAGATTGATAGTAAAATTACCTGCTATATCAATCCAAATAGGTGTTTTATACATATTAAAAATATTCTGTAATTTCAAAGATTTTAATCCTGAAATTAATGATGAATTGCTAGAATTTCTCTAATAGCTTTTGAGTATCACATAAAAGTTTTTGAAATATTCTTATACATCGTCGTATATCTTCTCATAAATGCAATTAATCAATGCTAATATGTCTTGAAATTCTCAACTAAATCATCATAAAATCAGCTTCTTTTAAAATTTCTGTTATTTTATTATGTAAAATTGTATATAATACAGCTAATCCTTACTTTTTTAATTCAATAATTTAATTATATAATTTTTATTCAGCTTCAAAAAAAAAGGTCTTTTGTCTAGAACCAACCTACTTGCTTTTTCTTTTATTTCAGCTGTTTAACTTAAATTAGCTTTTACCTAATATATTGTAATTAATATTATAATATTCTGCTACTTTATTATTTTCTTTCTCTTTTGCATATATAACAACCTGTATTTTCTGTTTTATAGAATATGAAGTTTATTTTCATTTATCAACTTGTCTAACCTTATGTTTAACAGTTTGTTTCTTTTGGATATTTTGTATACAATTTATGTTACACTTTAGCATAGTAAAGTAAGTTTAAAATAAGTTTACATATTTTGTATTAAGATAAATAGATGATCTATGATTATAGGATTTGTGTTGATCAAATTTTAGATTTTTAATTTTGCATTTTTCTTCGAAGATTCATGAACTACCTAAAAATAAGCAATACTATAATAAAATATGTTTCTTATTTTGAAAGAATATGGTATATCTTTCAATTTTCAAACTAGAAGGAACTTCTATGTATCATTATTATTAATAAGTATGTCAAATAAAGACATGCAGTTAATATTCATCCTTAATTTTGCTGTTGTGCAATCTTTATGTAATAAAAAAATAATTAAATTAACACAATTATATAGCAATAAACAATACTGCAAGAAACAGATTTCACATAATCATATTCATTTTGTATAAGGAAATAATTCCTTAATTCTTTAAAGTTTTATTGATAAATATCATAAATTAATATTAAAGTCATTTAATCATACTGAACTATGGTCAATTCTATGCACTTTTCTCATGAAAGTCACTAAGAATAATAATAATATAAACATCATTAGATATCATCAAAAGTTAAAGAGAAATAGAATATTAATATATAAAAGTTATTCAGCTTAATATTTAGTAATTAAATTTGATGATTATCACAGGAATCCAAATTTTAATTCTCAAAGTTGACTATTATCCCAATTTAAATTTGAAATAAATTGGAATTTGGAACATGAAGTGTCACACGTTGATTATTATTTCAATTTAAAGTTAGAGCAAATTAAATTAGGAATGCAATACCCAAAGTTAAATATGTCTTAATTTAAAATTGGAAAAACTTAAAAATTGAGGTATGTGATGCTGGGTCACATTTAACACTAAAATCATTTTACTGATACTTGAATTACTAATAATTATTTTACTGATATAGTTTTTTTACTGATAAGTTATTTTACTAACAAATAATAAAATTTTTACAGCTAATTTTAAAAGTTGTAAAACATATAAATTTTAGTTTATCAGAACTGTCAGATTATTCAGAAATATCAGAAATGTCAGTGCTAATCAAATAATTAGAAATTTCTCAATACCAATCAAATTTATAAATCATTTAGCACTAATCAAATATAAATAAACAAGTATTCAATTTTTTTTACTTACATTATTTAACTTAACAATAAATAGTTCATTAAACTTCTATTTAAATGTAACCAACTTATCTCATTTGTTTACTATGTAAAAAAATTTATAGTAAAGCTTCTTTATGTTCACTTATAATAGAAATTTTTAAAAAAAATATTTGTGACGATTTTTAATGCTAATACTGTAATTTGATTGGACATCAAGAAATGTTCTAATCATTTGATTAGTACTGATATTTCTGACATTTCTAAACAATCTGACAGTACTGATAAACTAAAATTTTATATATCTTATAACTTTTGAAATTAGCTGTAAAATTTTTTATTTTTTATTCAGTAGTTTAGACAAGAAAGTTTTATATTTTGTCAGTGAAATAATTTGTCAATGAAATAATTATGTCAGTAAAATGATAGTCATTAATCCAAGTATTTATAAAATATACCTGTCATTTAAATGATTATCAGTTAAATAATTTGATAAAATGATTGTCAGTTAATTAAACCAAACCTGCAATACCTCAAGTTGACTTGCCTAAATTTAAAATAGGATAATAGATATCAATAATTATCAGATTAAAAGTAACAATAACTAAAAATATAGAAACTAATTGATAAATAGAAAAATTGTGATATGATATACGTAATATTTTTTATGTTGCAGTCAAATTTTATGTAATTAGTCTAATTCTATTAATATAAAATATAAAAAACCTATTTTAATCCTTTTAAACTCATAAATCAATTATTTTGGTAGTCTTTTTTTCAAAAATATGTGCCTTGGTTATTAATATGTCGAACGCGTTTTGGAATTACTTCAACATAATGCTCTATTGATTCTATTTATTTTTTTGTTGTCTTCGTTGGTTTTGTCTTTGAAGTAAAAACTCAAGCGTATTTATAATGATATTCCCATAAATCATTGTAACATAAATATGATTTACTATATCTCATGATTGATTTTATTGCATTGATACCAAAAATAAAATTGAAAAATAATTATACATGGGTAACTAGGTAATTTTAGTATAGTCGTAATATTATATGTAATTTATCAACGTAATCTACTATCAAAGGTGACCGTAAAATCATGGAACAATCGAAATTACAACGAGATACATTGTGCATGGCATATAGAATACATGTTGTATTATACACAACATATTTTTTGAACTTTACAAAGAATGAAAAGGTTTCAAAATTCCTATATTATTATTTTGGAATTTCTCTGTCTTTGGATAATCTCGTGTTTTCCCCAAATCCCCAACGCAAGCAGTCCTGTTATAAGCCAACAAAGTGCTCCCTTTATCAGTTTTATGGATCGTTGTCTATATTACGTTCATTATGCAAGTCAGCCTTAAGTAACTATTTTCGTGTCCATTAAAATATATCCATATTGAAATCATTGCTTTAAAATGTAGGACAATTTATTCCGTTAATTTTTTTGGCACAAAACTGCTGATCTTAAAATTTAGATTAAGGAAATTTGATAGTGATTTTTACAAAACAACAAATGATTTATTATAAAAGCTTGCCACTTGAAAAAAAAATTTAAAAAATATTATATTGTAAAATCAAATTTTCGATATTTCCATTGATGAAATTAAAATAATAACCATCTTATTAATGTTGAGATTTAGCATTAACGCCAAAGATCCTTATTTTCGATTTTTAAATTCTATCTACCAAAATGTATCAAGGCAACATACTGTAAATGAAAATGAGTCCTAAGCTAACCGTATGTAACAATTGGACTGACAGAATTCGCACATTCAAAATCAAGTCTCCTGGGCAAGCAATTGACTTATAACGTTTTTAACTATTATTAAAAGGAAATTTTAACAATTGGCAAATGAAATTCCTTTAAGGAAATGCGTTCCACTTTCTTCTTCACCAACACTTTTCATCCCACGTGATTTTTATCTGCATTACTGAACTTGGCGAAATTATCCGAATTACAAATAAGGTGACAAATACACTGAAAAAATTCTGTCCCTAGGATACATAGTAAAAATGAAAAAACGTAAGGAGTGACACGGGGGACAAATTATATAGGGTTACGTGGGTGAAAAAAAAGTTGGGAAGATACTTTCTTTCCGCACCTCACGTGATAAATTATGCCCCTTGGGAAAGATAGTGATCATCTAATTTCGGAAGGATACTGTAACTTTATCACCCTGATCTTGTTTGAGATCTTCTCATTCTCTCCTCTTGAAATGTCCCACCGTAATTACACTCCTTGAAGAACTTATAAAATTGACTTTTGGATTTTCAATTCAATTAAATTGATTTATTAAAACAAGCAACAAATTTAGAAATCATTCGATAAATATAAAAACCATTAGAAAGATAAAAAATTGGATGATTTGGTATTTTCTTGGGTGGACAAACTTGAACAAATTAATTCTCAGAATTACAAGATTTTTACATGAATCCTTTACAATAATTACTTTATCTTAAATCTTGTCAACATAAAAAACAGCAACAAAACAATAATAATGTGATTTTATCGTTAATAATTTTACTTAGTTTTCAATATATAAATAAAGCTTTTATGCATTGCTGCCGTCAAATCAAAACGTTCGTAAATAATAAAAAAAGAAAATTTCCATAATTTAAATATATTAAACGATATATAATATTTGTTTATTAGCAAATTTTTTTTTTTTTACACGCGCTAATAATATATGTATCAAGTTAAAAATAAAGATTTTTCTCATGAATGTACTTTAAGTTCTTAGATCTTCACTGCAATATACTGAACTGACTACCGTTTTTTTGTTGACATTGTTCGAAAATCACTTTTACAAGAATTTTAAAATGCAAATAAGATCACAATTACCACGATTCCATAATACATCATAATGAAAATAATGTTTTACAAAATGTCTGCCCGTCCGTCACATGTTGGATGTCAGTGCACAATAATTCATTCACACGCAGCCTTTTCAATGCAAATCGGTCTAAACTTAATTCGTTAAACAATGAGCCCGAAACGTTAAAAACGTTACCAAAGTATGTATGATAACGAACCTTAAAGAATAAGATGATAATATAAATCAATAAAAAGATTTTTGTAAAATATGAAGTCCGTTAATAAAAAAAAAAGACCCCGGAATGATTGAAAAGGAATATAAGATAGTGTACGCAGAAAATGCAGTTAAATTTTTTGGTCGGCACAGTCATAATTTTAATTTAGATATGTTGCAACTAGTGCTCCGAGCCGGTCGAGTCGACCCGGGTTGTTCGACCCGACTCGAATTTTTTCTCGAGTCGGTTTTATCATTTTTATGACACGAGTCCTAATTCGATAAAACCCGTCGGGTCAGGATCACGTTTTTCCTTGACCCGGGTGACCCGGGTTGATCGAGTCGAATCCGAGTCGAACAATGATCGGGTCGAGTCGAATCTCGGGTTCTGTAATTATTAACGGGTTCGAGTTCGAATATGCTTCAAACCCGACCCGATGCGACCCTTACGGATCACTCAACGTACGAGTCTTTGTTGAATATTTTTAATAAAAATTTATTTGTTCATTAATAATAATTTTTTTTTTATTTTTACATAAATTTCTAGTAAACAGTAATAATACGAATAGCAAATAATTTTTATCTTTAAGAATGCGGCGATTTCGAAAGTACATTAAATTTTCGAAAATACACCCTATAGATATATTAAAAAAATCATTTACAGAGATCACATACTTGAGATTGACTAGCTTGTGAGTATATAAAGAGAATGCATTTATCGAGAGCTTATAAAAGCATACTTGCTAAATATGGTAACAAAAAATTTATCTCGAGTATAAATACACACGCCATGTATTATCAGTTATTATACACTTAGTTTCAAATTCATTCATAAACCGATTACTCCAACTCAAATATTACCCTAAGATTCTTGGTAATGTACATAAGGCCGGCAAAAAAAATTTTTAGATTCTCGTGATCGGCCGCCAAAATTCACGAAATTTTTTTTTTTTTTATAGTAAAATACTTTATAAAGAAAATTATAATAGCGTATACTTTATTTATATATAATAAATTTCAAACATATTTTCGCGATTTTTCGTTACTCGATACTTGGTATCCTTACCAAGTTTTTTCTTGCTTGAAACTGTTATATTAGGTTTAGAATCATTTATTCGTTCGGCGACATTACAGGCTGTCATTTTGATTATCTCAATAAAAAGCCTTTTAAAAAAATTTTTTTTATACAAAATTAGTTAGTTAATGACGCGTAATTAGGGATGCTAATGATGACCGTGACCGGTGTTATAAGAAATCGGCATTTACGAATAGCACAGTAACTGCGATAAAATAACGAAAATGTTAAAATATCAAAAATAATTATTAAATCAATTATGTTTGTTATATGTATACTAAAATAATTATGCTAAAATAATTATATTATTTTTCGTTTTATATATTATTTTTTTATAAATTTTTATAATTTTTAGTTATAAATTTAGTTGGTATTTTCGTTTTATTAATTATTTCTATATATTCGCTACATCGTTATTTTATTTTAAAATGGAAAAAATGTTGTTTTTTAGAATTTTGTATATAAACCTCAAAAATCCGCCTTGATTAAAGAATAAGATTGACGAGTCTCGGGAAAGACCTCAGAAATCTTGAAGTTTAATAAAATTCTATTTTTATACTTTCAAACCTTTATCGTGACTCCATATAGTATAATAAACAACTACACAAAGAAAAGTATTAATAAAAAAGTTAAATAAATCTTTCTTAGGACGGGCCTGAGTTAGATTTAGATCCTTTGTTGGTTAATCTGTTTTCAGTTCAAAATCAGGTTAACAGCGGTTTTGACCGATTTTTGACCGACCGAAGTTTATTCATCATATAATATAATCCCAATCCCAATCTAACTTTCTAACGGTCAAATTTTGACGTATTCAGTCCGATACTAAGATAAAATATAAATCTCGTTTAATCCTTTCAAACTCATAAATCAGTTGTTAGCCTTTCTTCCAAGATCCTTGTTAACATATTAACAAATACTATCAATGCTAAATTAGTTACCATAGTATCAGTATGGCATCTGGAAGGACTTTTTTTTTATCTCACTGATCTTTTTAATTATCTTTCAAATTTTGAACGGGAGGACAGCGGGACATTTTTTTAATCTGAAATTAGAGCAAAGATAACATTGATTGACTATGAGATCTATAATCAACATTCTAAATTTTTTTGAAAAAATTTGAATATTTCACTATGATTATATTTATGCCATTATAATTTTTAAATTTTAAGCTTTTGTGTTTATTTATTTTCTTTTTAACTAAAAGAATAGTTTTTCACGAAAATAATTTGTTATATCAATTATCTAACATCTTTATTATCACATTTTTAATTGTATTAATCAATTGTGATTTACCAATTAAAATCCGATTCTGAGAAGATTTATGCTGAGTCAAATTTTCAATTGAATAGGTAATTTATAAATAATTTATCAATGGTCATTTGATCATTTATTTACATAATATTGATAAATGTGCAGTTTGTCGATCCTAAAATTTAAAATATAAAAGCGGCACAAAAACACTTCATCGATAACAAAAAAAAAATAAATATTTCAATTAATTTAACAAATCAATTATTATATTATTCAAAATGGAACCTAATAATCCTTCACAAAATAACAATGATAATGTTTATCCATCAAATATAAATTGCAACTATAATCAACCCATGATGAACAATAATAATAGTTCAATGCCTTATGGAGATGCTAATTCACATTTTCAACCATCTATGGCCAACTCTAATGCTTCAGCTCAATCGCACCCTTCGACATATGCCTCACATACTGGTCATGCTAATGCCAATCCACCGCTATCCGCAAACTATATTCCTAACCCTAGCCTTCTCCAACCAAGTCATAACATCCTTTGTTTTGACATTCCTGGCTTTAAGATTATTATCATTCCTGTAGACAATTCTATTTCAAATAATATTAATAATAACTCTCAAGCTCAATTTCAACAATCATTTAATAATTATAATAATTTTAGTGGCTAACCGCGAATAGCTCATTTGGGAGCGTTGCCAGTAAATCAAAATTCGATTTGCTATGTATCATAATTCGATTTTACTGGTTGTATTTCTTTATATTATTTATAAAAAGATATACTTTTTATATTTCTCGTAAAGTTGTATTTTCTATCTTGTGTCTTATTATTTATCTCTTTCTTAGTTTATTTTATTTTTGATTACATCCTAAAATATTAATTAGAATTTATATAAGAATAATCAAAATATTGAAAAGTAAATACTTCGGTAGTAATAGATGACGATTCAAGAGTAATTAATTTTTAAATAAATAAATAAATCTTTTGCTTAATTATCAATATAAAGACACTATACGCGATAGCTTAAAGTTTTACCGAGAATGCTGATGTAGTAATATATATTATTATCAATATATAGTATAAATAAAGTAGCACGGTACCGTCGAAACTATAAGTGTCGAAAATATAATAAATCTCGAAAGTCGAAATCGAAAATTAAGGTTTTGAAATTTTCCAATTGCTAAAATAAGTTTTACCCGCAGCTATATAGCACCTATGAAGAGCAGAATAAAGTTTAAAGTATAATCAAATTGTTATGATATTTCCAAAACATGAATCACTATTTATTATTTAAAAGTCTATTAGTTGCAAAAACGATAAAACTTTTTACAGCTCGAATTTGTACGTTTACCGATTTGTCTATATACAAAATTCTTTTATCATTTTTTTTTTTTTTTTTTTTTTAAAAAAAATTTAACTTAAATATAAATAAAAA
>CAJVPQ010003949.1:0-10176 GCA_910591825.1 Funneliformis caledonium | reverse complement strand
TGTAATGTCCAGTGGCTTGAACTTGAATTATAAAGATTGCGAATATCGCAACGAGGAGAAGGTCTTGAAGTTTCATCCTTTTATTTTTGTCAATATTATTTGTGGAAAATTTTATTTCTTAACTTTAGGAGGATGTATTCAATATTGATTGTGATGAAGGATAGATCAAGCGAAATGGTTAACCTTTTATACATGTTCAATCTTCTGCGCCGTCAATAAATCAGACTTCCATTATCAAAATGATCACATCATTGTGTTAACATTTCTCTTTTTGTCTCCCCAAATTAAAAGTTCGTCTGCAGTAGTTAATTTGATCAACGGAGTTCAAATTATTTTATTGATTCAATGAGATCTTTTGATCTGCAACTCCATTTTCGGACTGCCTTTTTTGGCAAATAAACAAAGTATTTTCCTAAATATGGATAATTTCGGTAATGGGGCCATTTTTCTTTTTTTATTTTGATTGAGCAAACTTTCATGCAAAATTCATTTAACGTACATACATCATTCTCGTTCAAATGATTTTATAAATAGATATTACAATTTAAAGGACAATAACGCCCTATTCTCTGAGCCCAATAATTGAAACGCAGAAACATTTTAATTCCACTTTCTGCGCCATATTTCTTAAAAATTTACGATTTTAAATCCAATTGATATTGTTACATTTAATATAGTTTCGCCGTAAAAAATAATCATAAAATTGAATTTAGTTAGTCCTTGTAGATCAATTTCGAACTTTTTCGTTAGGGTACAAAATTGTTCTAATTAAAAATTTAATATATACTGTATATGCTGGGATTTGGAGTTCTTTGAAATAACACATAGTTCGCCTTCCTTCCTTTTGCATACATACACCTTACCTCCCTTCCCTTTGCGATATCATCACTTTCGCCACTTCACAAAATACAAATTAAAAATAAAAAAGAGAAAAATCTGAAATTAAAATAAACGTATTTTAATTAATTAGCATTTTTAGTGATTAGCATTTATTTGAATTAATAAATTGAAATTTGCGAAAGTGTAGAGCGCTGTTGATTTTATTAAATAAATTTAGCGTCATAGTTAATTCAATATTCTTTAATTAAATCCTTCTGCTTACAACACAAATTGTTTATAATACATGAACGAAAGAACTGAATACAACGGGGATAATCACTCCAAAAACCGAGAGATCAAAAAAATAAAGTAAGTATACGGATTACGAGAAATCTTAAATTTGCAGTACTTATATTTCATTAACATTGGTAAGAAATTCGATGTCATATTTATGAAATTTCTATCATTAATTCCGGTCATGAACTGTTTTATATCTTCAAATAAATGAAGTCTAATTAATCATGCAGTTTTTCTCTTTACCAATTATTCAGCAGAAACAATAGATTTAGAATCAGATTAAAGTTTGACGTTGATTTTAGTTTTGTAACTTTGACACTGTCTATGAGTTTTGGTAAGCATCATCATTTACCACACCCTAAACTTATATAATGAGTTTCGCGTGATTACCATCAATAAAAGCTCTGGCACGTGATTTTATATGCTTAATGTGGCGAATAGTTTTTTTAATAATTAATCCCACGCCACAAGTGAGGGTGGCGTCTGTGACAAATAACGATTGACAAATAGGATATCACACCTTAAAAAAAGAGATTGGAACCGGATTTATTTAATTTCAAAAAAATCGGATCCGGATTTAATGTGGATGTATTATTCCTTCGGTCTAATCGAATTGTAAGAACCTTTTTTTATTGTACCAGCATGTATTCGTTCACAAACGGTAAAAATAATTGCGGTCATAAGCTCAGTTTGCCAACGTACAATCAAAGACTTTTTAGCGACCGACCATTCGACTTTCCATGTAATGATTGATGTACTGCACATCAATTTATTGAATTTACGGTCAATTGGTTGGTTAAACTGGTCCTTAAAGGCAGTGTTGTCCATTTTCCATGTCCCAAGTCACCTGTGTCTACTTTTTCATTTTTATGATGTAAGCACCTAATTATCAATTGGTTAATTTCGGTCAAGTTTTATAATGCTGACCAAAAAAAACATGGGAATGAATATCTTAGTGATAATACTAGGGTAAAAAGTATTATGTTGCACATCAAGCATCATAGTTTTTTTTTAATGGTGATCCAAAAGCATAAAGCAATTAATCAAATATGTATGTATTTGCTCAAAGCATATAATTTTTAATTATAATCCAAAAAAGTATAATAATCTGTATGACTAAGCATTTAAATTAAGCGAAAAGGTGATTCTCTTTCAATAATTATTTCATATTTGATAGCATATGAATGATATATTTTTTACAATCAATAATTACAAATAAAATATTAATAATTACTTTTCTTTTTTTCACCTTTTTTTTTGATTTGAGAGATTCGATATATTTTATGCTTTTTAATTTCAATTTGAATTTTTGAATGAAAGTACTCATTTTGCCTTATAAAATTAAATTTTGGATAATCTCTGATGCGGTATTTATTAAAACTTATCAGATCTTTTTCATTTGATAAAATCTCAATTCTTCAGATTTTCATGACGTCGTCAAACTACAATGTATAATTTCAACTAATCAGTGACCATCATATTAATGAATCCTATTGCTGCACTTCCTAAGGAATTTTACAAAAGCAGATTAGTTTTAAAGGATAATAAAATAAAATAAATAATAATTTCTTTATTTTAAGAATAATTTTTCTTTAAAAGATATTTTTGTTCATTTTCATTTTTTTTTTAAAAAAAAAAGATGAAAGAAAATAATGTAAATTTTAAATGTTATATGTTAAAGTTTGATAATATTTATGTAATCAAATCATTCCAGTAAAATGTAGATCAGACTGATGTCGTGATTTTGAACATTTTAGAATAAATTACATTTTCCATATTACTTGAGCTTACTAATTATTAATACGGTTATGTAAAGTTTAAAGATTAAAATCAAATATAGTTTTAAGCAACACAGTTCTACTGTTAATCTTTTATTCTCAAACAAAGACCACATTTTTAACGACTCAAAGTGCAAATAAATATCAAGAAGACATATGACGTCATAATTAACATACAAAGAATTTTCAGAAACAACCAGATACAACCTACGTAAAAGGCTAAGATCTGCTACATCAGGCTCAACTGAAAACAAAAGAAGTTTGTTTCCTTTCTGGAATAAATACACGTAGAAGGAATCAAAGAAGTAGTGGTTACCTGAAAGGTTTAGATTTAATTGTTTGTTTACTTTGATTTAGAGATGTTAAAATCCAGTCCAGTCTTAGTCTGGTCCTGAACCTTCCAGTCTTAAAGAAGACTCAGTCCTAGAACTAGATTCTAGAACTAAGTCTCAAGACTGCAGTCCTAGGATTACGGTCCTATAAAAATTAGGACTTGTGATCCTTGAAATACGGTCTTATAGAAAAATAATCATTCAAGAAGAATGATGACAAATCATTTGACTTGAATAATAAAAAAAATAATTATTCAAAAAGAATGATAATGAATCATTCAACTTTGATGATAAATAAAATCATTCAAGAAAAATGATAACAAATTGTTCGACTTGAATGATTATTTTTCTATAAGACCACAATTCTAAAACTACAAGTTCTAATTTCTATAGAACTGCAGTCCTATAGTTCAAAGAACTTTGAACTGGACTGGACTTTGTAGGACTGTTTGGGACCTAGTCTCATAGGACTTTTTAACATCCCTACTTTAATTTATTATTTTTTTTATTTTACTAACTTTTCTATTAGGACTAATTATGCTATTTCAGATTCGAGCTTGTGGAATAATTCTTTGAGAAGAATGGGACTCAGCTCGTGATACTCAGTATAAATGTTAGTGTTAAAAGTAGTGAAGTTAGAGAACTTGCAAAAGAATTCTTTGCAATCATCACAGTGTTTATGGCATAACATAATGGATTATGTTCAGCCACAAATTATAGAAGGAAAAGAGATGCTGCCTAAGAGATTTAAGTGTTTCAAGAAGAAAGTGAAGAAAGTTCTAGTAGACAAGATATAACGAATTCACATTTATCTTTACTAGCAGGAGCAGCTAAAACTCAGAAGATAGATAGAAATAGCATGATAAACATACAATCAGTGTCTTATCGCAATTGAAAAGAAGGTATCAAATAAGAAAAAAAGGATCTACATATACTATGTTTAAATGCCAAAAACTTCAATGATACTAAATTCAAATGGATTCTCAAAACTCCCTATGACATTCGTGATGAAGCAATGAATGACTTGCTTAAAGGATTTTCTTCCAATTTTGCTGCTAATCATAAAAATTTTAAGATGAAGTTCCGTTTTAAAAAGGATTCTTAACAGTCTATCACAGACTTATCAAAGCATTGGGTAAATCTTATGGTGAATATTCATTCCTTCCTAAAGGTGTGAGCGAAACCTAAATCTTAAGATCGAAACGTTTCAGCTTTCAAGAACTAAAATCCGAAACTTTCTGATAATTCAAAACTAAGATGAAATTAGTGAAACTGGCGAAATTGGCGAAACTAGACAAACTAGCGAAACCTTCTGAAACTAGTTAGCTAATCAAAATAAATGCTGATTTAAACCTTTAATACTATTTAAAATAAATCTGTGTTGATTAATCAATAAATTAATTAAAGTTGCTATGCTAATTAATGTGCTATTTACACATAATATACAATTAGCATATAATTTATTATTTATTAATTCAATATATCTAAAAACAAAAATTTCATGCCTAAAAAAGTAAAGCAATTGAAAATGAAAAAAAATATTTTGTACTTTGTGAAATCAAATATAGTTAGTTAAATAGTTGATCATCAAAAAATAGCAACTAAAATTAGAAATTGACTCCTCACCTTTTTTAGATACACCGATACCACATTAAAAAAATAAATATTATTTATCGTAACACTAATTTTTTATTATTATTCTTTCCATTCAAAAATCAAAAATAAATCTAATGCTATTATTAATCATTAACTAAAATAATTATTTTATATTTTCAAAGAAATTACAAATTTAAGAAAATAAAAATTAATATTTTAATTTTCATTTAAAATCAAATCAGCTTCTCTTTCAGGATCCCAATTTTCTTCAACACTATTATTATCTTGAATGCTAATTGTCTCATTATCATCACTATCAGTAATATCAAAAGTATCAACAATTATATCTTCTAAATCTTTTGTAAAATCATCAGCATGAAGGTTTAATAATTCTTCAATATTAAGTATTTCTTCTTCAGGAATTGGAAAAATATTTTGTTCTACTTCATTAATAAATTCTTCTTCCAAGTTTTCATCATCATAAAGATTTGCATTATATAAGATTTCATTTAAATTTTTAATAGTCTTATTAATAGAAAAATAAGGCAATTCATTTTTTGAATTTGCAAGATAAAAAGCAGAAAGTTTTTGCATATTTTTGATTTTGCCTAATGAAAGTCATGTACGATGTTTGCCATAATACCATTCTAATGTTGATCAAATCCTCTCACAACCAGCTGTATGTGGTATTATTGCAAATAACTTATTAGCTAATTGACAAATATGATCCTCATTTTTAGGAAAGCTATCTTCAATAGAAAACTACCAGGTAGAAGGAGATTCATTATCATCAAAAAATATATTGAAAGATGCAATGCAACATTGATAATTTCTCCTTTGAGCCATTAATACTTTTCTTTCCTTTGGTGTTTTATTCATTTTTTCATAATGTTCATCTGCTGCAAGAAGAATTCGTCGAAATGTTCCTCTTGCCCAAACTAAATCTATAAATAAATTATAATTATTTAATTATTATATAATATTTAATTTTTTAATAAAAAAAATATATATATTTTTTAATTTACCTTTATATTCAGGATGTAAAAAAAGCATAAAATATAAGCATTATCATCAAAATCAGCAAATCGTTTATTAAAAATATTGATGATGATCAGATGTATGTAAAACAAAATTCCAAATTAATTCATTAGAAGGATTACTCCATCCATCACAAGCTAAATAATTAATTAATTATAATTTTTAGAATTTAATTTTATAATAATATAAAAATAAAAAATAAAAAAAAAACTTACCTAACGTTAGATTCTCAGAATTTTTTAATTGTTTAATTATTTCTTGATTAATAAAAGCTGTTTCTTGCGCTAAATGTCGTCCAAAAAGAATATTTTTTGATGGAGGTTCATATGCTGGACGTAAAGTTTTTAACAGTTCAATAAAGAATGGATTTTCAATAATGTGAAAAGGAATTTCACAAATAATAAATGCTTTTAATAATGCGCAGGTTATCTCTTTATTACGTTCAGGTGTAAGTTTAGTACTTTCAGTATAATCAGAAAGTTTTGTTTGAGTTAGCTGAAATGGTTGGTAATAAGTTTTCATTTTTTGAAGAAGGCTCACTAGTTTCACCTGCTTTTATTGCTAAACGTTCTAAAAAAAAGTCCCGAATCTCTACCAGAACTTTTACACACAAATTTCCTAAGTGGTCTTCAAGAGTTGCTGGTAAGCCTTTATACCAAAAGGCTCCACAAAAATTACATGTCGCGTTCCAATGACTTTTGAAATTTGCTTTCCTTGTTGAATATATGTTCCCCAAACTATTGATTTAGGTTTTCCACCAACTTTTCGTTTAGGCAATGAAGTATCATCGGTTGAAGTACTTGAATTAGCCTCCATTTTGTAAGACGCGAATGCATTAATGTTTGTCTTACCAATAATGTTATATATTTGATTTTCACGTGAATAATTAAGTTTCGGAGAATTTCAATTAATTCGGATTGAATTTCGGATTTGGGCAGTATCGGACTCAATCGGACATTTCGGAAATTTTTTGTTGAGGCGTAACTAATATCGCCTAGATTTCGGATTCGGATCGGGCGTAATTATCAGGTTTCGCCCGAACCTTTAACACAACCTATAATACCTACATTACCTACACCACCTACATCACCTTTAGACATTCTTCCCCAACCCCCTGACTATACTCAACTTCTATCAAATACAATAGCGCAAAAGCAGATAGTTGCTATTCTTCAAAAAGCAAAAACTGATTTATATGAGTATAACAAACTATTGCAAGCATCATCATTGCCAGAACTTCATATACAATTTTCTTCAAAGATTAAAGAATTTGAGTATGTTGTAAAGGTGAAGGAAAAAAGACTCAAGCAGTTACAAGGTAATGCAGAAGCTTGGAAACGAGCTCGAAAAAAGAAGCAAGAAAATTTAGAAAAGAAGTATGTTGTAAAATTGTATGATAAGCCAAGACGCCTATCATTTTTAATAAATGATCCTAAATTCTTAGAAAAAATGCATAATAGTATTGAATTCGGAGCTGCAGATTATAAATGATGCAAAGAAATTATCAAAGTACAAACGATAAAGCATTTATGTGAAAAAATGGAAGAAGATGATAACATACATATAGCAAGGTCTACATTACAAAATTACATGCAACCTTGACATCCTGGATCAAAAGAAGCACAACGTTATCACCATCTAGCACAAATTTGTTTGGCGGCTGTTAAAAGAAATGATATGAATAGTCATACTGATGAATATTATTATTTAGCATCAGTAAAAGAAGTAAAATCATTTGCATCAGCTTCCTCTCAGGATGTTTTAATAATTTCACAAAATGATAAAGCAAAGGTATGTAAATTTGTTTTCTTTTAAATAATTTAGATTTGAGTTTTAACTTTAAGCTGTTTTAAGGTTTCTCTTGGAATTGCTGCTGTTGGAAGAACATTCAAGGCTATACAAACAGTAAATGAGCCAGTATCTGTTCCTGACCATGACTTTCCAATAGGTTCAAAACATAAGCTAATACCATCCATCTATCTAATAATTAATCCTAATGACTCAAATGATTCTTTACGTTCTAGACAAATGCGAATTTTTATTCGTCCTGAATTTTTTTTGGGCACTTCGTGTGAAACTCATATGGAGAATCTTATTGCAATTACGAAAGAAGAGACTTTTTATGAATTTACACATAATGAAGGCACAGTAAAACCATTTTGGTGCTTGTTAACAGATGGTAGTCCAGATGAAAACTCTCAGTTTCTTGCTAATATTTCCAAATATTTGCTACTTTTTAAAAAGCTCGACTTAGACTATTTAACTATTCGAACACATGTTCTAGGACAATCAGCCTATAATCCAGTAGAAAGAAATATGGCATCACTCTCTAGCAAGTTGGCTGGTATTGTGTTAAATGCTTTTAATTATAGCAATCATCTTGGTAATGTGGATGGGCAGGTTACTGTCATTGATGAAGATCTTGGACGTTGTCACGATGGTTTCGTGGCTTCAAATAAAATCTCAAAAGGGGTAAATAAAACTAAGTCAATTACTCAAGGAATCACGGATGAGGATTCACAATAACATCGAAGAATTATTCTCAATATAAATCACGTGAGGTAAACACAAAATAAACTTAAAGTTAACTCAAAGATATTTCAGAGATTATGCTTCAGAGACTTCAAGTCAATACAGCGAATCAATACAATATCATATAATAAGTTTATTAATAATAATAAAAGGGATTGCACAAGTGTAAAGGGTCACAGATATTTTATAACAGTTTTAAAGAATTTGCGAAGGATAAGTTTTATACTTGGTTAATTATACTCCTTTATTGATATAATATATAAGTTCAGTACCTAAAAGATTAACATTTCGTCAGTGCTGAAACTCAAAGAAAATACAGAGATATTTATACATGTTGAATAAATAATAAAATTAACTAAACTAAATATATCGAAGGAAATAAAGTTGCTATTTCGCTAGGCAATAAAGTTGCCGTGTCAATAAAATTGCCAGATCTGCAGGCAACTAAATAGACATCTATGATCTACGTGATTATCAAAGGCAATAAAATTGACATCTAATGATTTGCATAATTGATCGATGGCAACAAAATGGACAAATTGATCTTCATAAAGATTTACATAGCAATAAAATAAACTTCATATTCTACCAATTAAATCTATCTAAAATTTTACCAGTCACATTTCCCTCTTTTTTGATTTGTGCTCTGTCAAAGAATTCTTTTTTCTTCTTTTAATTCTTTTAGACAAGGCCGTAGGGATAATTCCTAATTCTTGAGCATATTCCTTTTGTATTTTTCTTTTTCGTAAGAGTTCTTCAGGAATTTCAGCCTTTATGAATTCTTCTTCCTGGTAGATTTTATTCATTAATTCTATCAATTAATCTGATTTGGTCTTTTCCCAGAGGTTAATAATTATCAAAAGTAATTTGATATCATTTTCTTTTAGCATATTGTTAGCCTTTTCGACATTTTCAATATCTTGTTGATATTTTCTTACAAAGTGACTCATTTGTTGAAAGTTTTCAAACATTTTCAGAAAAATTGAAGTTCAAGGTCTAATCAGCATCCTTTTATATTTTTTAGTTTGTTTACTCAAACATAAATCACAAGGTTCCAATTCTGCTGATCATGATAGATTTTTAGTAAACTTGCGTTAATTAGTACCTTAAGAATTCGTCCTTCAGTAGATCTTAATTTGTATGCTCCATTGAGTAGTATGTCATAGATATAGAATAGTCCTTTCCATTTTTCTTTCAATTTTCCAGTCCAAGTTTTTTCTTTGGCAATGTCATATAAAAGAACTTTGTCTTCAATTTTAAATTTAGTTGGTCGCTTGATTTATGAGTCATGTCGTTTCTTCTACTTCTTTAGTGCCTTTGTCACATTTTCTATTACTTGTTGCCTATTTTCCTCTAAGTTTCCATATTTATTTCCAGAGTTTCATTTTCTAGAGTGGTAATGGATAATCTCGCTTCTCTTCCATAAGTCAAATAGAAGGGTGTGAACTTTGTAGTAGAATTTTTCACAGTTCGATAAGCAAATAAGATGGAATTTATAGCATTATCCCATTCTTGTAAATTCTTCGTCACTTTCGCTATAGATTCACATAAAGTCTTGTTAAATTGCTCAACTATTCTATTAGTTTGAAAATGATACGGTATTGATAATAGATATTTAATTTTGAACTTATCCATTAAACCTTCTACTACTTGATTTCTAAAATGTGTTTCTCAGTCAGAAAGTATATAATTTGGACATCTATGTCGGCAAATTATATTTTCATAAATAAATTCTACAACTGTTTTTGCATCATTTGCTGGAGTTGCACTTGCTTCAGGCCATT
>CAJVPQ010003948.1:0-10178 GCA_910591825.1 Funneliformis caledonium | reverse complement strand
AAAAAAAAAAAAAATCGAAGTAATAAAATTTAATACTGGTTTTTTATCTTTTAGTTATAATTTAAATATCGAACATACTTTTGGACTAAACTAGTTAGTGTCCTAACCTCCTTTATTCCCCTAATTTCCCTTTCAAAATTTTCACCACGGAAAAAACAAAGAAACTTTGGGGAAGTTATAGTAGGAGATTTTCTAAGAATCCTCAGAAACAAGCGATTCCTTTTCGTAATCCATCTGTGCATCATCTAATGTCAACTCCCGTTACTGTTCATCATGATAAAATTCAAGTGTCATGTAATGTTGATGTTGCTCAACCTATAGAGAAAGTTATTAAAGCTTTATGTATTGAACAATTTAATATACAAGAACCTGCTGTGCTCTTTGCTCTTAGGCTGTTGGATACTGAGGAATTGATTACTGATGAGGTAATTTAAAATTCTTTAAGTTCTTTTTCACCAAAGTTACAATCGATTTAATCTTGATTTGATTAGAATCTCCGACGAAAAGTGAAACAGAATGAGAGGTTAAAATTGGTTTCATCGCCGTTGATCGAAGCGGCTGAAATTTGTGAAAAATTGGGATCTAATGATGATAAAACCCTAAAGTTAGCCACTTTCTCCCTTCAAAAGTACGTCAAGGTGAGTTCTTGACCAAAAAAAAAAAAAAATTATAAGTAAATAAAAAATATCAATAAGCTCTTTTAAATTTAAATTTTAGGAAGTTGAATTCGCTGTTGAGTTTTTAAAACGAAGTGGATTATGTTCCCTTATTGAGATAATAAATAATTCCAGCGGTAACACCCTCGCTTATGCATTGACATCTATGCAAAACCTTATGGAGCATGATCATGGGTGGGAAGATCTAGGATCTGATTTTATTAATAAGGTAAGAACATAAATGGATCATTTCCTCTATCATACACGCTAACAATTTTTTTTTTCTTTTACCTTTTTAGGTGATAAAGATTTTAGTGGAACAAACATTGGTGAATATTTGTAGGCCTGCCACAGCTATAATTATTAAATTAGCTATAGCGGATAAAAATTCCATAGCGATAAAGTCATACGGCTTTGATGTATTACATGATGCAATGATAAAGCAGCCAAATTTCTTACCAACTTTGGTTCAACGCCTTGCATCAGCGGATTATGTCTTATGTTCGAATAGCTTATGTTTAATTAATGCTTTGATGAGACACGTTACAGATCATCACTGGGAGTCTTTTATGGATATGATGGACAAGTTAAATGTCAGAAAAGCTGTGGCGGTATGTATAAAGTTAAATGTTTTTTTGTTTGATTCATTTGACAATTTTTAACTTTGTTGAAATTCTCGTAGTTATTGATGAACGGAGTACATGGGGACGAATTATCGAAGCAGTTATTGGAATTTCAGTCACTCTTTGTACGACAGGCATATAGATGGAAGAGGACACAGGTTTCATTACATATTCCATCACATAAAGCAATGTTGGAAGAATTATGGACAAATGCAAATTTACCCGAGGAAGGTGGTAAATGGAGGAAAATCGGATTTACCACCGAAGCACCAAAATGGGAAATACAACGAGTTGGATACCTAGGGCTTGAAAGTATGCATGGATTTATGAGAAAAGATGTTGAATATTATCAAAAGGTAAAATTACTTTAACTTATTTTTTTTTTTTTTAAAAAAAAAAAAATTTTTTTTTCTAACTTCGTATTGATCTAGACAATCTTGGAACAACATAATCGACCAGTAGAGCGAAGATGTCCGTTTGCAAAAACATCAATTGAGGTTACAGAGCTTTTATGTGATTATTGGGATGTTAGTACTGGATGTAGGTTGACGTTAATGCGAATACATATTTTAATATATCATATTTTCTTATAATTATTTTCTTGTATTTAGATACAACATCAACCTCGTTCCAACCTTTATTGCTGGCATTCGAAAAGATTCATTACATCACAATTAAAGCATATTTTAGACTATGGAATGATATGGAAGCAACAGTTGATGATTTTCCTAAAGTGTCTGCTTTAGTAAGAAGTCAACTGAAATTTGCGTTGAGAGACGAGGCAACTAAGCAATTATATGAATTTGAAAAGGATATGTTGGACGTGGAATATAAAATTATTAGAGATAGACAATTGAAGGAATTAGAATTGGGAGATGATTTATTAAGTAAAACCCCAGTAAGGTAATAATAATTTTAAAAGCTATCGTAAATCTTCTTTTTTTTTAACATACTTAAACAAATTTTTTTTTATTTTCAGGAATTTACGTGGTAAATTATATACAGAATCATATGAATTTGTAAAGAATCAGCGTATCATGTGTTTATTATCAGGAGATTGGTTTCAAGTTATTACGTCAGCAAATATTCCATCAAATGCCACAGCAAATCTTGGAAAAAGAAGTTTAACAAATAAGAAATGGAGGTTTTATAGATTAAGTCCGAATAAAAAGTATTTACATTATAGTGATTTTCCAGAGAAAACATTTGTTAGGGAAGGTGTTGAAGACCTTCTTGAAAGAAGTAAGCGATTAAATTTATTATCTTGAATTTTTTTTTTTTCCTTTTTTTAACAAAAAAAAATATATATCTAATAATAAATTTCCGATGCTAGTTGACTTAACATTAGTGACAGATGTAATGACAGGGCATTCGACACAAGCAATGGTAACAGTTGGTTCACCACCTAGATTAAATAAAACCATGTCAACAAACATTGTAACAAGTATGCCATTACAAGATTTATCATTTTCATTAATGTCAGGACCAGATACGATATTAGCGGATTTTATAGCAACGGATTACTTACAATATTCAGAATGGACGGATGGGTTCAACATGTTGTTTGACAAAAATATTGGTAGTAAAGATACGGCTGAATTCATACATGTATTGACGGAAATTGGTGTTAAAGTTAAATTATTGGATTTAAGTGGTGAAAATGTTGAAATCCCACAAAATATTGAAATACCAAGTGAATTACCGATTATCGGAACTGGCGGTAATGGATTTTATTATGATGATCCTTTTTCTTAAAAAAAAAAAAAAAAAAAATGTAAAGGAGAAATTAGAATAGTAATAATTTTCTTTATTGTATTCCTTTTATAAAATTTTATTAATCATTATAGTACATATATATATATCTCATTTAAAAAAAATTAGTAGTAGTTAGATAATATAACTTATAATTATCAAATGTCTAGATAATAAAAAAATAATTTAATTGTAAGTCATAAGTTAAAATTCTTTATAAATTTAATGTCATTATATGAAGTTATTAAGACACCTTTTACGAAAGCGATGATTAATTATTCGAACAGTAAATAGGCCAATGCAAATCGGCAGCATTAATATAAAGTATCTTTATACATAATAGATTTTTAAAAAATTTTTGAGACCAATATATGGGTCGTTTACTACGCCCATATAATTTCTAGAGTCTGTGCAAAGTGTACGGAAAAATTGCCAAAGCTAGAACTTATTAAAACTTTTCTTAAGAATTTGTTCAAATTAGCGTAAATTTTAACAGAGATCAAAGCAAAGTTATATCAATCACGAACAAATTGAAATCGATTTATTAAACTACTGCTATCAAGAAGGTTTAGAAAAATTGCAAATAGAAATTCGAGAGAATTTGAAAATCTAAGAAAAATACTTAGAGAAGATATTAATAAAGTTTCATAGAAAGTTTTACGTGAATATCAATAAATTTTTTCACGATCCTTACGTTCAGATAAATGATCCAATACGCGTTTTCTAATATTTGACCTGCAAACATTGCTCTTCTGGACGCATCCATTTTTGGCGAATCTACATATAAAGATTTTCGGGGTGAACTTTTTAATACTTAAATTTTAAAAGGTGAATCACTTAACTGTTATCATATGACTAATTTTTTTTTTTTTAAACACGGTTTTTTTTTTGAAATTCAATGTTTCGATGAGTAGTCTCTGTGTTTTATAAATGTTTCTTGTGTAATTTATTCTATCCAGTTAAAGAATTTTTTAACCTAACTCGGCAAATTTATAGTTCCGGCCTGAGTTAAATTAAATTCATTTAAAATCGTTTTTTGACCGGTCTGGTCAGAATTTTGTTGTACGAACTTGTAAATGATTTTTATTGGTGGCACAACGTTTTTAAAAACTTTCCTCCGAAATTTCATGATGGCTTATGCCTAGAAAACAAACAATTCTTGCTGATAAATCTTACAAAGGATGAAAAATCAAAAGCAATAAAAATAATAACCGAAAAATATGACCGTTACAAAGTACTTTTATAGTCATGAAGAAAGTTTTGCAACATTATTGTGTTAAAAATGAAATTTCCGGATTGGACATCCGGAAATCTTGACGTTGATAATTTAAAACGGAAATCTCAAATGGAATTACCTACACCAGATAGAATAATTGAATGGATACCAATACTATAACTTACAAAATATTGAATATTTAACCGGAGGCGGATGTTCCGAAATTTATAAAGCAGATTGTATTGGTGGATGTTATGAGAAATGGGATCACGAGAAACAACAATTAAAAAGATTAGGTACATGTAATGTAATACTTAAAAAAAAATGTCGAAAGTGCTGTTTAATGAAATCAAATTATCAAAAAGTGCCAAATAAAAGTTAATATTTTTAAAAATATTAAATTACTTAAATTACCTGATCAAGGAACAAATAATAATATTTCGAGAATAATTAACTTCAAAGAAAGTTGTACAAGTAGCAACGATTATTATTTTGAGAATCTTCCTGAAACAAAAAAAATACAACGGGAGGTATGCTTATAAGAATTAAAATTTTCGAAAAATATGCTTTTAAAACTTGAAATATGAATTAATATAATCATTTATTCAAATAAAAAATAGTAGAACAAGAAAGTAATTATTATTTTACATTACATTTTACATTTACATAATTTAAAGCAATTAATATCTAATTATATTTTTAATTTAAAACATTCCATAGTAAACCATATAACTTTAATATTCCTGATGATGGTAAGCGATTATTAATATTATTTTTGATCATTAATAATATTATTAATCAATTTTCTTTTTATTAAGCGATTAGAATAAATTCAGTAATTCGAATAAAATACATACATCAAAAAGAAGTAATATATTTAAAGGTAAATAATAATTATTACTTAGCATTAATTTTCAAATAATAATTAAATTTTTAACAAATCTAGAGAAGAATAAAAAATTATCCCAAGTATTTACAAAGTTGCAAATTAATTTCAATAATGGTAAGAGTATATATTTAATATATATTTTATTAAATGAAAAATTAATTTAATTTGTTATTATAAATTTCATTCATTACAGATATTCCAGAAATTTTGTAAACAAAAAGCCAAACAACCGAATAATACTTATCTTAATGGTATATAATTTTATCGTTTAAAATGATTAAAATAATAATAAAATCTAATTTCTATTTTTGTTTTATTAGATAAAGATGATATAAATAATAGTCCAAATCTTCATTCAAAAGAACAAGATTTGGAAATTCCTGATGGAAATTAAAAATTTAAAATTTTTATCGATCTTAAATAAATTATTTAGATTAAAATATTATTGATATTTGACAAAAATCTCCAGTTTTGTTTGATGTATTTATAAAAATATTTATTTTAACAATAAAGTTATTACATAAGTTGGTTAAATAAGTTCACAATTGCTCCGTTCCCACCATCTTAAATTCTCTTCAACATTCGTTAATTTACTTAATAAATGATTCCTTTCTTCTAATGCTTGATGTTCAAATAATCTTCAAAACCTTGAAGAATTACCTTTGAATAAGTCTCTTTCATATCTAAAATATTTTGCACAATTTAACGTGATGTTATGATATTTTTCACACGCATAATACCATTCTCATCTACACTTACAAATTCAATATAGAAATTGGAACTGGTTAAAGTATTCGGTTAACAAATATTTTTGCAATCTTAATTATTGAATTTCGGCCGGAGTTAAAATCAACCAGTTAACCAACCTCTACTTCAATATCTATTGTTGGTGTGGATTTGATTTTTTTTTTTTTTTTGTGATGAGAAGACCGTATGATAAGGTGTCTAATTTAGTAAGATGCGACTAGTATAAAGAGTATATGCAGGAAAATGATTTTGTTATTAGTCCAATAGCTAGTGCATTATAGAAATGCGTTCGAGTATAACAAGAGAATGTTGTATTTCAGTATTGAAAATACAAGTGCTAATTATACACGCTCGATCAGATGTCATTGTAAAAACGAATAATTAAATATGATAACATTTTATAAATGAAAATGAAGCAATAAAGCAGTAACGTATCATGGGATTCTATGTAGCTCATCGATTGAGTATTTTGATAGAGTTCTAATAAAAAAAGAAAGAAATTAAGGACGTGCAAAGTAATCACGGTTGTCATACAGAAATCACATATAATGCATTTGGTTGACAAAATATTTTAGGATCATGTATAGGTTAAAGAGTTGTGTGAATGGTGGTTGAAGTCATGATTATGTTCCGGAATCCAATTCACGAATTGACATCTAATATTTGCTTCCCGTAAAAATTTTGTATAATCAATGGCATTGTTGAAAATCCCTAAATGTTGAATTTAAATTTTATTATTTAGTGAAAAATCAAATTTCACAATTTGTTCGTTCATACAAATTTGTGCAGTTTTTGTGACAAAAAAAAAAATAAAAATAAAAATAAAAATAAACTGGACAGTATTTCGTACAGAAAAAGTTACCAGAAATTGAAATGTCCTTAGGACCTGTACGTTCATAATGTTGGAAACCAACTGTAACTAGAAGGGTTTGCACATTTATTTACAAACCTTAGATTTTTAACAAAGAAAGGTTGTATTTTATTAGCTTTTAATTTTAATAGATAAATTTTTGGTAAAGCTAATTTTTTTTTTTTTTTTGATGGATGGGGAATACTTGGATTTTACCAAATCAATTAATTTAATTTATCCATTTTTAGAAACAATTATTAAAAGTGCTTAAAAAAGTATTTATCAAATTGGGGTTGCGCAATAGGACCAGCACACATTGAATTATAATTGCGCCTATTACATTTTGCGCTTATAAAAATATTTTGAATTTATATCATTGCAAAGACTTCGAACAAGTATATCTAAAAAAAATTTTTTCTATTTCCAATCTTGAATTTTTATATTTACGATTTTTGTGTGTAAAAATTTCTAAATTTCGGTATTATCATTTTTGTAGTAGGAATACATAAATGTAAATTAATGCTACCTTTGATATAGGTTATATTTGATTATTTTCCTGCCGGCATTGAATTAAGTAATTCACCGTCCACCAAAACTAATATTTATTATCCCAAGGACACATAAATTTTCGAAACAAATACATTATTAAGTCAGGCATATGATGTTTAATTTTGGTCAAATTAAGGAATCGATATTTTTAGTCGAAAAAAAATTTTGGTCGAAATACAACGTGACATATGCAAAATAAATTGCCTCAATGCATTGCATGACATAATCTCTAAGTATTCTTTGTATTTATATAAATTTTGTTTTTTTTTTTTTTTTTACAAAGAGGGCACTATTACTCATATTTTTAGCTCATAAATGTTATTCGAACCTTTTTCTTCTGGGAATATAGCAAACCTGTATAGTATGGTTTTTTTTTCATATTAGAACCATACAAGAATGGATTATTTATTATGAAAAAACCATACATGTATAGTTTTTAAAGCATACTTACCATACATACATTCAAAAAGTACCGTACAATACATACATTGCTAACCATACTGTACAGGTTTGTGTAATACCCTTTTCTTCTTCTAATAATGTACTTAAATTATACTTTTACTATTAAATATATTTAATTTAATTGTAAGATTATTTGTGAGATATCAGGTTTATTGAAAATGATTTAAGTAACTGAATTTCTTTATATAATAAAAAATCATCACATTCTTAATAAATTAATAAATAGATTGTGTCATAAGTGAACAGTAATCAACACTTTCGGATTCTGTTTGAAGTTATGTTGAGTTTGACGGAAGAACTCTTGGGAAGCAATAAAGACATCTGCAAGAAACACTTTGACGGCTTACAACATGTTTCATTTCACAAATAATGAAGTTTTTCGCTTGGATTTTTGGCCATTCGCAAAAACAATAAAGAAATCATATCTGAATCTATTATCCTATTATCTACCTCAACAATTAAATTTAAGTATAAATCAATTTGAAACATCTAATTAATTCTTTTTTGTAATTCATTTGATTTGTATTATAATCAATGAAATAGGGCGCGTGCTGATCAGCGTGATGAAACATTTGTATGATTTTAATAGTAAACCTCCCATTTAAAAAATTTTTATTGGTTTGGGTTATTTATTTAATAATTTTTTTTTTCTTCTTTAACGACTCAGTTTAATTTTATTATTATTTATTTATTATTTATGTGGAGGAAAACTGTGCATGTGGTGTTCTGTGTAACATCGTGACGAAATCCCAAATAATTAACACGTCAGAAGTGCTAATAGAAGTTGGTTTGATGAGATTATAACAAATAATAAATAATTTTTTTATTCCATTTATAGAACAAGCTCTCTAAAGAAAGAAATAATACTTCGAGAATCAATTTAGAAATTTTCCCGAAACACGGAAATGTATGAATGAATATATAAATATATTCCTTTTTTTTTTGAAAAAATTATGCAATGCTCGACATTTGATAATAATTAAAAAGATATTATTAGCAAATTCTTACCATTAGGAATATTAAATCGATATAGTTTGATATTGAATGCTTTAATTAAAAATATTAATTGGACCTTCTTATTTCTATTTTTATTTGCGTTGCATCTGACATATCAATGTCGATCAATCATAATATAATAACTATGAAATAGAAATCTTCCATCTAGCAAAAAAAAATTTAATAAAATTCCGTGCAGATCGAATAAGTTGCATTCCAATGCATCATCTATTTTTGCTACCGAGTATTCATTTGATATTATCATAAACTTAAAAATGACGAAAAGTCATGGTGTATGATCATACGAACATAATTTGGGTCATGGACCAGCAAAAAGGACCGTCAAATTTTTTTTTTTTTGATTTATATTAGCCGAACATGCTTAACTATATATAATAATCTACTTTTTTTAATTTTTTATTAATAAATAATTCGAAAAATCGTCGGTTATTTTCTTGCGTGTAAATACTGATCAGTTTCAGAACACGTGTAATTTGTACTAAAATCGTTAGAATTTTCGTCACAAAAATGTCACACAAATCGGCTGTGAATATTTAATAAATACTTATTATCATAAACTCGCAATTACAATTTCTCATAAAAATTAATGATGTTTGACCTTTAAATAAATTATGTCCGCGATTAGAAACGAATTAGTTCAAGCTGTAATTGTTAAAACTCTTGCGTTAATTGATTATAATGATCCAGACAAGCGGTATAAATATAGAAAACAGGCTATCCTTGATGATAAATCTCTTACAAAAGTTGAAAAATCAGAAGCAATAAAGATAATAACTGAAAATTATGACCGTGACAATGTGCTTTATAAACGAGGAACAACAAGAATTTGTGAAAATTGTCATAAAGAATGTTATGCAACATTATATTGTGAAAAATGTATTCGAAGTTACTTGGAAAAAAAATTTTCGGACTGGACATCTGGAAATGATGAAATCGATGACTTAATACAAAAGTGTCAATTAGATTCAATTAGACCTAACAAGATAATTGAATGGATCCCGTATAAAAATTTGCAGAATATTAAATACTTAACTAAAGGTGGATTTTCCGAAATTTACATAGCAGATTGGATTAATGGATATTATGAAGAATGGGATTCTAAAAATCGAGAATTAAAAAGATTAGGCACGACATGTAAGGTAGTACTTAAAAGACTAGATAATTTTGTAAGTGCTAATAGAAGATGGTTTGATGAGGTATTCAATTAAAATTTTTTTTTTAAAAATCACATGTATCATCATCAATTTGTTTTTTTTTTAAAAAACAAAATTAATATAATACTTTGCATTCATTCATAGGCAAAATCTCATTTGGAAATAAGTAGTCGATGGGGTGATATTGTTAGATGTTTTGGTTTAACTCAAGATCCAAAGGATAAAAGTTACATGCTTGTAATGATTAGAATGGACATTGATTT
>CAJVPQ010003947.1:0-10180 GCA_910591825.1 Funneliformis caledonium | reverse complement strand
AAAATTCGTTATAGAGAAAATTCGTTATAAAGAGAGTCATTTTATATATAAATTTTTCTGACTTTAATTCGTTAAACATAGTACGAATTTTTAATTACTAAATTCGGTATAGTAAGGATTTTTTTATATTTAAAAATCTGTCCGACAATGAAAATCCGTTGTATTATAAAATTCGTTATATCAAAATTCGTTGTAGAAAGAGTTGACTATACATTAATGTTAATTAAAATTTATAGTACATTTTACTACTATTTAATATTAAATTTTTGGTAAAATTCAGTTAAACTTTATAACAAACTATTAATTAAGTTTAAAAATAATTTATAATAATATTATTAATATTCATTATATTGAATTATGTTATTTTCTTATTTATTTATTTATAATTTTTATTTATATATATATTACAATAAAATATAATAAAACATGTAAATAAAAATAATATCATTTAAATTATCAAATATAAAATACTGAAGTTCATACATTAACATATTTAAAAATAAATGCTGAAATTCCTAAGTATATTTAATTTATCTACCTAAAATGCCTTTTATAAATATTAAAATCTATTAAAAATCAATAAAAGAAATATTAGTAAACATTTTTGACAAAATATTAAAACATACTTAACTATTTATTTGAAATAATAATTTAGAAAACTAAAACCTACTAAAAATATAAAAAAGAAATGATAGAAAACATTTCTAAAAATATATACTAAAATATTAAAATATATTTAACTTACCTATTTAAAAACCATTTCATTAAAACAAAATCTATAAAAATAATAAAAAAAGCATTAATAAACATTTCTTAATATTGATTTTGTTCTTTTATTTTAAAAAAAATTTATTAGTTTAAAAAGCTATTTTATAGAAACTGAAACTTATAAAAAGTAAAAAAATATTAGTATATTTCTTAACGTTAATTTCAAATCTTTATTTTTAAAGAAACTTATTATTTGAAATATTATTTTATAGAAGTCAAAACTTATATAAATAAAAAAGAAATATTAGTAAATGTTTTTTAGTATTAATTATGAATTATACTTAGAAAATTACTTATTAGTCTAAAAGACTATTCTATAAATACTAAAACTTACATCAAGTAAAAAAAAGAAGTTAATATATTATGAAAATGAAATAATTTTAAAAAAAATTTAAAAGAAAAAGATTAATTTAATAAATATTACATAACATATTTATCATTATAAAAAATCTACAATATATTAATCTTATTTTTGTTAAAATATAGCTAATATAATCTTGAATCTAAGAAATAAAAAAGATAAATTTAATAATTTCATAAAATTAATATAATAAAATTATTATAACCTTTTTTTATATTATAAATTTTGAATTAAAAGAAAAAAAAGGTATAATAAAAAGTAAGTTTTAATAAAGATTATGTAATAAGTATTTTTAAAAATATTCACTTTTTTATTTTCAAAATATAACCTTTAAGTCTAATTAGACTTAAAAAAAAAGAAGCAAATTAGTAAATGAAATAGAAAGTGATATAATTAAATATTATTAAAGAAACTATATTAGTATTCTTTTTTTTTTTTTGAAATATAGACTTTGAATTTAAGAAATAAAAAAAAAAGTTTATTAATTTTTAGATTTAAAAAAAAAATGAAAATGAAATATTAATTATATAGTAAATTTTATATTAAGCTTAAATAAATAAAGTTAATAAATTAAAAAGTAATTTTTTAATAATCTAAAAATTAACTTAAATTTTTTGATTATTATTTTTATTTTTATTAAAACTATACTGAATTATATAATAATCAGCTAAATTATGATAAATAATTATATTATTATCAGATTCATTTTCAGTTATCTTAACATCTAAGTTAAAAGTTATAACAATTAATTCTATATATTAGAATTTCTGATCTGAAATTTTTTTTTAAATCTTATAGGTATCTGTTATACTTATAATAATGAATTTAAAAATAAGTTAATATAGTATATCATAACAATTCTAGATAGAGGATAATATTAAAGAAAAAATTAATTTGTATAATTTGAAATTAATTCTTTTATTTATAATATTGAAATTCATAATTATAAAAAAGTTAATTTAAACAAAAAGTAATATATTTTATGCAAAATTATTTTACTATGTCTAACTATTTGCTAAACTATAAAATAATAAAAACTTATAAAAATAAAATCTAATAAAATTATAATAAAAATATTAAAAATAATATTCTTTCAAGTATATTATAGGCAAATTTGCCTAAATTTATTTAATCATTAAAATTATTATAATAATTTTAAATATTTTTAAAATAACTTTTTTAAAAATTAATATTTTTATAATAAATTTTTATAATATGAGACCTTTGCAATAGAAAGGGAGGAAACTCAAAAAAAAATAAAAAATGAGTTAATAATAAATCTGAACAAATTATAGTATTTGAAACATTTTTGGCTTATAAACTAAAATTTTAATTTTTTTTTGGAGTTTCCTCCCTTTCTATTGCAAAGGTCCATATTTTCTAAGTAAAAATTCAAAAAAAAATAATTAATTAGTGAAATTTTAAAGATAAATATATAATAAATTATTATAAAAAAAAAGTTAAATTTTTACTTATTTAATAAATTTTAATAAGATGAATCCTAATAAACTAAAATTTTATTTTTTTATATCATTAGATAATAAGTTATTTTGAAAAATTAAAAAAATTAAATAATTGATATATATAGTCAACCCTTTCTAAATGCATCCTCTCTAAATACACACACTATATATTTTCTCTTTAAATACATACTCTTGTTCAGTTCTAAGCATATAGAATTCATATAAAAATTTTCTCTTTAAATACACATCCTCTTTAAATGCACATTTTTTAAAATTTTCATTATGGTCCTGAAGGGGTGTATTTAGAGAGGATTGACTGTATATTAATAATTACTAATTTAAAAATTTAAAAAACTATTATTAGATATATCTTAATATGATAAATCTAATAAATTTTATTTTATCTTTTATGATCACTAAATATTAAAATATTATAATTCTTTTATAATGTTTTATAATCAATTTTTACCTACATTTTAAGAGATAAATAATAATTATAAAGAAAATAAAAAATTTAATAAATTAACTAATTAGATAAATCAGGTAAATTAGATAAATTTTGTAAATTTTACAAATTAGCTGATTTTCTGATGCAATATATCGATCAATTTTGATGATATAATATAAGATCTTCTTTAATATGATCTATATAAAATTAAATTTAATAATAATTTTTACAAATCATTTTTCTAGAGCTAATTTTTAATATGACTAAAACTTTTTATTTTGACTAATAAAAATAATTTAAAATTTCTAATAATAAAAATTTATTATATCAAAGTATTATGTTTATTATAAAAAATTAATAATATGCAATTAATAATTTATGCTTTATACCTAATTTATCACATAAAGAATTTAATATTTCATTTATAAATATGTTAAAGAAAAATAATAAAAGTAATTTGAAAAAGAAAGAAGAAAGTTTCATTATATTATTCATAAAAAGAATTTATACTTTATCTTTATTTTATTAAAGTTAGTTATTCATTATAAAAAAAATTTATAAGTATTGCAATTTATATTTAATAATTAAGAAAAAAATGCTATTATTAAAAAGAAGCTAATAATTTTTAAAATTATAATTTTTATAATATAAGGTTTAAGAGTTAATTCATTAAAAATCTTAAAAATTATAAATAAATATTATCATTTGTAATATTTTATTATAATATATACCTATTTTCCTATTCTATATAGCAAATGCATATATATTTTAATACTAATTTATGTATAAAACTTCTAATTTTTAATTTAATATTATAATTCAAACAAATTTGGATATAAGTATAATTGATAACCAGCTTCTTTTATTCATTTATAAGTTTCAACATATTTCAAAATAAATTCAAAGTTGTTTTATTAATAAAAATCATTTAATAATAAGAAAAGTAAATTAAATCATTTTATTTATATATACTTATAATAGTTATCAAGAGTGCAATTGCATTTGATATAGAACAAGTTTGAAAATATGACACAAAAATTCTTTTAGAAAGTTTTCTTGTGATCTGTTGAAAATGAAAATATATGGGACCTTTGCAATAGAAAGGGGGAAAACAGGCGGAAAAAAATCAATTTTACTTTTATATAGCAAATATGATTTTTAGGTCAAATATGTTCATTGACTTTATTACCTAGTATATAATATTCGGATATCTGTTCTCAATTAAAAATTTGAATTATTTCATTCCCTATAAAATTAATTCTTTTGCTATAATGTAACTTTTCGTGTTAACGAAAAACAAACCTATGAAAAGAGACTTTCCGGATATTGTTCCTGGGATCTTATTGGTCAGATAACTGTCTGATATTACTTTTATTTTATTGTCATTAGCAATTTATCCATTAAACAAATTTAGTAATGAATTAGTCAATCATGAACAATGTGAATACTTTTGATTTAATTGGAAACTGTATAAATTGATCCTGATACTTGACCATAAATTTGCTCACGTGCCAGGCAGGACGTCTTAATAATGAAAGATTTTATTAATTAATTTTATAAGATAATTCCATATAAAGTTTCTAATAATTTTTTATTTCGACGACAAGTCCGTACAAACATTTCGTTCGTTGAAGAATGTCGTGAGATAATTTTTGACACCAAACAAGTTCCAATTTCTCTAAATCACATTTGCCATTCTTAATAGATTTTTCACTAAAAACCCAATCGACTATAACATCCAAATGATCGTTATTAATCACATCATTTGATTGAAATTTTAAGATTTTCGGAGGTTTACAAATTATGATACGTTCTTGATTTGTAATTTCACTTCCGACTTGCCCTTGCGATACCTGTAATTCTCGAAACTTTTCTTTGGACTTAAACCCTTGAAGGAAAGTATTCATGCTAGTTTTGCTAAAAACCCACCTTCCAATAAAACATAATTTTTGTAAATGTTTTGAACGTAAATTTAAAGCAATTAAGGGTAACAATTCCTCAGCATAAACATCTCCAAATACAGTCAATTCCCTTAAATTTTCACAATATTTCAATAAATTTAAGAAACTTCCAATATCCTCTTGATATATCCTAATGTCTAAGACTTCCAATCGTGTACAACGTGAAGGAATCCTCGATAATAGAATTCTGGACTCATCTTGAGATAACTTACGACTTAATTCGGCTACACGTAAACTCTCGTGTGAATTACAAATGATCGCTTCGAGGGTGTACGGTGGTATGTAACTTTCACGCGTTTTAAAGATCTGAAGTTTAGGTAACTTTTTCATATCTAGGGACGTTAAATCTTGTAACGCTAAATTTCTACATTTTTCAAATTCAATGCTCTTCAACATTGGAAGGAATGTAATCGGATATAACGTAGCACATTCCTCAAAATCACAATTCATGAATCTAATATTTTCTAGAGAGTATTGTTGTGTTTTTAATGGTTGTAAAATATCTAAAGAAATCATTTGTAAATCAATCGGACCATTCCCAAGTATTTCGATGGACTTTAATGCTCTTTGGGATTTAATTAATTTACCAAATAATTTAATTTCGATTGAAGTGGAAAGACCTCCGATAATTATCTCTTTGATATTTCTAGAAATTCCCGTGAGCGAGATAAATAAATCTTTCATATTATACTGGTAATCTCCTATACAAGTAAATTTTACAAGTTTACTTAGAGAATTTTCGGCATTTGGGAATAAGGAAATTGGTGGTAGAGAAGGTATCCCATCTTCATCCGTTAATGAAAGATCCGTTATCGAAAGAGATGAAGAAATGAATAAACGAATTAATTTTTCTGTAACCAAATATTCTAAACCTTCCCTTTCATCAATATCTTCTAAATCATCAATTTCCGATTCAAACCATTCGCTTATTACGTGATACATTTTGGAGTAACTAATTGATCTAATATACTTGTCATAAGGGAATAGAGGTGGTAATGATTGTATTATTGATGGAGGAAGCATTAATCCATTTTCGATTAATGAAGCTTGAATGGCTTCGGGAAAACAGCGTAAATATGTCTGTATCAAGATTGTTGAAGAATTTGAACTAAACGAAGTTGAATAAATCGCCATGGAATAATTATTATCACTTTTGTGAAGGAAATGAAACGGAGAAGACCATAGAAGTGGAATTGCTATTTGACACCATGTACGATTTACAAGGATGCTAGAATACAATGCCTTCTCATCAAGTTCATGAAATATCGTTTGTAGACATTCAAATGGTAATTTTGACATATTTTTTTTTTTGTCATGCAATGTAAACGTAGAGAGAGATGTTATCTCGGGAAACAAGAGGAAATGAAAATTCGGTACATGCGAACTTAAAAGAATAATAAAAGTTCAATTTAAAATATGCATTCCCTCTGCCGTTTATTTTTTCTAAATGGATAAAACACGTAAAGCTCATTGGTTCTTCGGATTATGAATGCCATAACAAGTAACGAAGCTTACTTCAACCTTTTATGCTGATTTACCTCCGGCAGAATTCACAGCGATTTACATCGAATTTGGAATTCCCGATTCCTACATATTGTAAGACGCTTCTTTACTAATTGCACACTTCGATCATCATATTATATCGTTGGATCGGATGTTAAAATCAATACTAATTTTGATCATTCGGGCCTATTATCAATATTCCGGGACGAATCTTCTCAAGAAGGCTTATTTTATACGAACCTAGATTTCTGTCATCATGAACTGTTCCGTTTTAGTTGCATATGCTATCCATTGGTTGAACAAATCGTAAAATTGTTCTGAACAATATTAGGAAATTTCTAATTATAGAAATGGTAGATCGAAATCAGTAATTTTCATGGAATCGCCAAGTTTGGAGGCCCAGTCCAAAAATAAAATAAAGACTTCCGTTTCTGAATAAAATTATTCCATTAAACATCATCATCATAAGAGAGTATAATAACGATCATTAAAAAAAATCTTAGAACTGACAATTTTATTATGACTTTTAGCCGCTAGATTTTTTGCTTTACGAAAGTTTCACGTAATAATTTAACGGAAATTCGTGTATAAACACTCATAAAAAATTTTTTATTATAAACTTTTATCGTGATCGATAAATTACATATTGTACGGAGGGATTGAATCGAGAATTAATATAATCAATTGACCAAAAAGAGATGATAACCCAGGGTTCGCTTAAAACGTAAGGATATGGACATGGCCAACAAAGTAACATCATTGATTATATGCAACGAGAAAAAAATTCATTAATATATCCTGATATAATTATCAAAAAACTTACAAAAGTTCGTAAATATTATTATATTTCAGTCCCATTTTTTGTTATTGCTGAAATCGATCAGTTACGCTAATACGACAAACTTCCCACACAAAAAAACACAAGCAAACTGTGAGATACGTAAAATAAAAGAATCAAAATCCATGTGGCATATTTTGCTTGTTGGATCGCGTTATAATTCTATCAAAATGCTTGTTAAATCAAACTTAATTTCTTCATCGATCTCATACTTTTCACTACCTTTCTTGGTCGTATTTGGAGCATTTTCATTTTTCACACTTCAATTCCATTCATTATCTTCAGTTATCCTGATCGACTGTTGTGAAACGTACGGATATTGAGGGTAAATTTTAAGTGCGTTTTACACATTCGTTAATATACATATTTGTAAACTGTTAGCAGGTATTAGACTTTAACCACTGACAATTAACTTTAATTTAAATACTTTATCTCTTGTCCTTATCACATTTGGAGTGGGCTTGGAACAACTGCCGACCTCATCATTTAAAACCTACAGAAAAATAAGTCAGTATCACGAAATGGAATAAATAACATTGGATGTATTTTTGTTGCTACCACAGTTTCTTCTAACATGTTTCTCCATCATATATTGTGCTTTATTAATTATACTGACATGGTATCGTTTCTGTACAGATATGCATATCATTAAGAAAAGCTCAATTATTCATAATTGTTCTCAAAATTCGCTCCTGCTCTAGAAATGTAGACGTCTTCTGTCGATGATTCTAACAAAAACGAGATGAAAAATATTAATGTTAGAATATTGCCGCGCGAAAATTATTTAGTTTTAGACCACAACGGACAAGATCATAAGGAAAGCTCAAGTCCAGACTCCCTCGGAGCATGTCGGCTTCTTTATGAAAAGAAATGTAAAATTTTGTTCGATGTTGGTCAAAAACAAGTCGATAACAAGGGTTTATATTTGGGATGATATTCTACAAATATCGCATCAATAAATTTCCATAAGGAGTATAAATATAGTAAGATAATCTTATAACTAAAACAGATCAGCAAATATTTTTGACAATCATAAAAATCTTTAATTTTTTTGCTAGAGTTAAAATTAACTATTTTTAACTTGTTAAAGAAAATTTTTTAACATGTTAACCATTTTAATTGGTTAATTAATCTTAAAAATCAATCGCTTTTAACTTTTAATCTTAACTCAGTATTTTAAAAAAATTAGCATTATATAGATACATAAAAAAAATTATTATTAAAAATTGGCATTAAAAAAAAATAAATTATATAGAAGAATTTCAGACTAATTGTCAAACAGTAATAAATAAGTATCATAGTATTATAAATTAATTATAATATTATTAAAAATTAAATTATAATTAATTGCAATTATTAACAAATAAGCATTATATATTATATAATGTTTTAAAAGAATTAAATAAAATTATTAAAATTTATTTTTAAAATGCTTAATGATTATCTTTTGACTAATAAAACTAATTTACATGATTTATTTAAATAATAGTTAGCTAAATTTTGATTCTTTAATAAGTATAAATATTATATTATATATATAAACCTAGTAAATTATTTTGATTTAATAGTATAATTTTTAAATTAAATTTGTTTTAAATTAAATAATAAAAAAGTTTTGTTATATAAAAAATTATAAAAGTAATTAATTAAATACAAAAATAATAATTATCTTAAAACTGATATATTTATTAATAAAAATATTTTATTATTTTATTTAAATAAAAAAAATCTATAAATATTTATTATTTTTTATATTAATTTTATTAATAATTATTAAAATTCAGTTTAAAAATTAATTTAATAATTTATTTATAAAATCAAATAACTAATTATAAAACTATAGAAATTATTATTAAGTTAAAATGATCTTAACTAAAAAATTTATATTGATATTTATTTTATTTATATTTTATGCAATTATAAAAACCAATCAGAATTGACTTAATTATTAAGCAGACAGATAATGAAACATTAAGTTATGTAAAATATATATAATCTTTCACTTTATTTCAAACTAATAAAAGATTATATTATATAAAATAAATCTATATTGATATATTAAACCTGTTTATTTTATAATTTAAAATTTTGATCAAAGTTTACACTAGTTAATAATTTAATGTAATCTAATTAATAATCAAATTTTTATAATAATATTAAATATATTAAATGTAAAAGTATAATTTTTTTAATTTTTTTTTATTAAAAGAAATTTAATAAATATGTTTTTAGAATCTAGTTTATAATTAAACTTTACTAAATGAATTTTTTCAATAGTAATATTAACACTTTTATTTCTTAATAACAATAAAAACTATTTTTTTTTTTAATATTTTTTTTATTTTACAGATATTAACTTATACTAGATATTTATCATTATATAAGATAATATTAAGGTCATATGTCTTATAATAGTAGAGCAACTTTGGGGGATCTGGGACATTTTCCAAAAAAGGCCTCAATCATAAGCCCGAAGCTCTTCTAGCATTATGAATCCATAATATAGAATTCAGATTTAAAAATCGCATTGGCGCTCAATTTCGTTATAAACCCTCCTTGCTATAAAATTTGAGCTTCGAAATCCAAAATCAAACAAAATTGATATAATCTTTCTAGCGCAATTTTAAACCCGCCAAAGATATCAAAAAAAAAATACCATTCTATTTGCCTTTGAGACGATGCGAGATTTGCAAGAACCAAAGGTTCGAAGTCAATCTCGTGGAGTCTCTGCAAACCTTCTATGTATACTAATATTTATGCTATACTGCTTGCCTTTGGGAGTAGACTCGATTATTGAGGAACGAAGTGACGAAATATTCGAGTCTATGACCTTGTCAA